>CM022953.1:56186534-56303741 GCA_012931725.1 Litsea cubeba
GTATGTTCTGCACTAAAAGTCCAAACGTTTCGCGGCAACAAAACTTAAAAAAGGCTTTACGTTCTTCGAGAAATGGCGGAAATCAAAATAAACAACACAACAACTCATCTTCTCACTAATGTTATGTTCGGAAACTACATTTTGCTTATCAGTTTGCTCATCCATTAGATAAAAAAATGATATTGAGAGTGAAATTTCACTATGAAATAATATGTTTGACAATGGTGGAATATGAAGGGAGAGTAGAATGTGATAAATGGAGAGATACTGATTTGAAGGGAAGAATGAGATTGGAGGAAGAAGGGAATGAGAGTGAAGAGATGAATGAGACGGTAGAATGAGGGGAACGAGAGTAATGGGAATGGAATGATGAAAGTGAAATGCAACTGCAAAGGGAAATTAGAGGTTCAAGTGTGATAGGTGATTATCCTTTTAGGTAATTTCAACAAGGGGAATAAATGTAATAAAAAAGATTTTAAAATTTCTGTGTGTAAAAGGCAAAAATCGTTATGTATTTAGAAGCCCTCTTAGTTTATAAAACCAACATTGTGATTTTTACTGTTTTGTGCATTGCGATGAGTTCATTTGCTTATAAGTTGTAAATTTTCGAATTTACGTTTGACTGCAATCCCCTTGATATAGAGAGAAAATAGTAAAATGCGAATCACATTTTGTTTGTGAAGTTAGAATACATGTTGGAATTGGAGAGAACCTCATTTGGTCATGTGAATATCATTTGGTGTCTGTCGATTTCGTTGTACATTGGTTTCCCCTATCGTCATTTGAGTAGTTTATTTTGGAATACATGGTTGTAATATATTTCTCCATGCATGTTATAATGTTTCAATGTAGCATACCTAATGTATTTAGATTGGTATTATCTGGGACACAGTGTTGGGTTGGATTGAGAATACAATGTATGGTTTGTGCTCCAATGCGGCATACATTTTGCTATTTGCAATGTATGGTCATCCTCTTATACATTGTTAAGGTACTTTCCAAATGTTTGAAGACCGCAACGTTACCTCGAGAGATACCTCATCTTTTGCCTTTCACCCTTAAATTGAGGATGAATGATATCAAATTCAAAAACACCATCATTGTGAAAGATGTTTTAAACCTCAACGCCTGACATGCTATTTCATCATTAAATTGTATTAGCAACATATTCAATGGATTTACATAAAACATAGTGAATTGTTAAACAATTCCACCAGCAATTGCAATATGCATGTCTGTGGGTAAACACTCATTTCTGTATTAACCAAGAGCGATGTCATCCAATATCATCTTTCTACACCATTGGAGGAATCAAAATAGCTCACATCTATAGTAAGATGTAAATGTGTGCAAGAAAGTTAGGTTAATGGAGTCCCATTTCTACTAACCAAATAAAATGTTAACCATATCTATGGTATATGCATCAAAGTTAGGTTAGTGGAGTCCCATTACTAGTAACAGAAAAAGTATCTATGCATTTGACAACAATAGTAAGAAAGAAAATTATAATTGGGAACTCATGTAAACAAAATTAAACAGCAAAGGTGATGTCTCTACCTCTTTAATGGAGTCCACCAAACAATAGAATATATCCTTAAGTGTAGAATGACAAGGTGAGGTATGACAATGCAATAAAGTGAATGACAGAGGAAAGAAATGGAGAAACGTGATGGGAAAGAAAGCAGAATCAAGTATATATATGCTGAAAAGGAGGGTTGATATCGACTCTGACTATAATATACCAACGTAGATATCGACGCTCGGAAAAATTGGTAAAAAAAATCTTCTTTGGCGGGAAGATCACTTTCATGGGAGGAAAACTAAGAGGGCCTTTTTGGTGCAGTCCGCATCTAAGATGATTTTTATGGTAAAATCCTCTTTAAAAATCTATACAACAAAATGCAAGATAGATTTTTGTATAAATTATGCATGTTGCTAAAAATTATTTAGAATAAAATAATGTGACAATTATTGTGCAAATAACAAGTGCAACTCCCATTAATACTTTAGATTTATAAAACAAAATTGGTATAGAATTTTTTCAATACATTTAAATTGACTAACTTAGCTTGTGGCTTTGATTTGAAGCTAAAATCAATTGACATAAAAAAGAACCACATACCATCAATCGAATACCCACACACAAAATACCTTGAATAGGCAGTCACCCATATTTTGACAATTATCTAAATTACTCTTTCATAAACTGCAAATAAGAAACCGTTAAACTTTAAGGCCTTAAAATCAATGATTTTTTTTTTTTAAATCAATGATTGTAATGATCTATTTGGCATGCATCCTAATAGGCTCTGTTTTTCACTTATCAGAGAAATAGAGAGGGACACCTCAGTGAGAATTTCTCACAGCTTGCAGGAGAGCTAAAAATCTAAACACGTTGTGGGACCCACTTGGATGCATTTTAATTTTACCACAAGAAAGGATTAATTAACCATTTTAAGCATCTGACAAACTTGATACAATAGAAAGAGAAGAACTGTTAATGCTATAAAGCATCTTTTGGTGACTATCTACACAGTTGGAGCCATATTAGTACATACATGATATTTTCTTATTTTTTCGCAAGATGTCACTGTATCTTTTGTGTTAATATTGTGCTAATTCTAAATTTTAGCCACAGTTGGAAAATATCAGGACATTATAAGTTAATTTGCAATATTTTAATGATTTTTGATGCATCGGCAATGTTAGTGACTGCTTATTTATTTTATATTGAAGATCTTCCCCTATGTAAGGGTTCCCACTAAGAAATCAAGCATAGTTGGCTGACAGATGAGACCACTTTTTTTTTGGATAAATGACAGATGAGACCACTTATGTTCAATCTAACTACATACACAACAATAAGCAATCATAACAGAAAGGGGCATCCTCATCCCCTTTCCTATAAGCCTGGTTCAATTTTCCGTTTTCTACAAGTTGAATCATGAGGGGAAAACGAAAAGAAAACTTAGTTCAATTATAGAGAATATGCCAAAAAAATTTTCCTCATACATTACCTAATTTAGGTCATGTTTAGACCGACCTTGTGACTGCACCCCAATTTTGTCAACATAATCAGAGGCTGTTTCAACAAAATATTACCTTACTGTAGGCAAATCCAAGCTGTAAACCCAAAAGCGCAGTTGCTTGAATTGTTAAGAATGTGTCCTTTTATGAAGGTAGAATAAACGCCTTGACCAGCCCTTTGGTATAATCTTACAGCAGTCTTAACCAGGCTTTAGATAAAAAACTGTAATTGTGGCGCTTTAGGTTCCATTCAGGAAATGACAGCATCCCACCGCCAAATAGTACCATCTTCACAGCAGCTGAGTATAGTACTGAACAGACAAGGCATAAAACCACTAAGCCATACATGTATTGGATAGAACTGCAATTTGTGATAAAGCTAATTCACTACTTCTCAGCATGCATCAGCTTACATATTCATAGCACACTATTCAAATTCATCGGTTTAGATTTCCATAGCAGTCGCAATTTGAGGATTGTAATATTATATGATACAGGAGACGAGATATAGTGTCCGCTGCGTTTGTATGAGTCAGCCCATGGCTCAGTAATCCAAACTGTTCACAAGGAGGGGCTGACAGTGTATCAAGCATGAATAAGAATTAACATTAAGACAAAGTGAAGAAGCTATTAAGAAGACATTAGATCCTCATTTGAACTTCCCTGTAGAATATGGAGCACAATCTACACCATCTTAACTGCCTACTTATAGCCAGTTCATTGAACAATATCTTAGCTAATCCAATCAACTTCTGGCCAACACTGCTCAAAATAGAGGCCATTAGATCAACAGTCTGGATGACTAAACATTACTGACACGATATGAAAGCAGGTGGGCAAAAGTCTTGATCCAACAATTCATTCTTTTGCACAAGGGACGCTCCAAGAAAGTATATGGACAAACAAATCTGAGAATATGGTCTTGTCAGATCATTAAAGTGGTGGCCACATGGTAAAGAAACCCAAACGTCTACCCCATGGTCGATCCAAACTGGAAATTTGGCCGCGCCTTAAATATGAACTATTTGTTATAATCATCATTTCTAGAGGATAGTGAAGATCATCTAGTGGGCAGTGTCTCAAAATGTAGTCCATTCCATGAAGAGTCCCCCCTGGACCAACTTCATGAGTTACCGAAAGGCAGAGATTGACAGGAGAAATTAGTGCACTGAGGGTTTTTTTTTTTTTTTTTTTTCTGAAATGGAAAAAATTTATCAAGGCAAGATGCACCAAAAGAAAAACCACCAAAATACAAGGTTGCCTAAAAAAAACTAAACATCAAAAGAAATAGAAGAACATATATGAAAACATCAAATTGGTGCACTGAGTTTGATTTGAACAAGATAATAAAATACCTCCCCTCATATATTTTTGGAAACAATAATTGAATAGTAGCTGATACATGTATATTTAAACAGAGGGCCAACCAGTCGCTCATACCTTCCATCAAAGGACATGGCTGTCTGTCTGATTGCTAATTTACATTGGACATGAGAGAGCCTGAAATGAAGGACGCATACCAAAAGAAAATTACTGAATACATAGATACTGAAAAGACAATTAGATAAGAGAAAATTGATAAACAAAACAGTATAACATGCAAAGAGATGGACCTTGCTATGAGTACAGGCGGACTGGATTGGAGTTCCCAGACAAAAATCTTGCCTTCCCTGTTCCCTGTTAAAGACAATGGTATTTAACCAAGACTCAGTGAATTACGGTCAACTTCACGAAGCCCTTGTTTTTAGGTGAAGTTACATGGGCTTCTTGCTTTGTTATTGTTAGATAAATTCAATTGAATTCTCGTGAACCAAACAACTCATAGCTTTAGTTTCCTCCATCAATGGAGGCAACTAAATATATGACATCAGTCTGCTTTACAATCTTTTATTTGACAATTTAAGATTCAAGTTAATGAGGGCAACGTAAAGGCAATACTACTTCTCAATCAATAGTTAGATACTCTTATATTCTGACTTTTGGATTTTGAACTCAATTAAATGTTCAATATGTTTGACAGTCCTGGAACAATAGAACTATGCTCAGATGGTTTTCTTGTAATAATGACCAATGCTGAAACCTAGGCTTAAAATTCAACTAAGTGTTCAGAGTTCCGCGATCTTTTTATAAATTACCAAATCTGAGTTCAATTTGAGTTTCCATCACTGTCCAAAAGACCAGTCGTATCCACTGAGAAACTCAACTAAGCATTGATATTAATTTTATTATTGAAAAAAAAAAGCATAGATAATGAAGAATACAAAGCAACAAAGCAACATTACCTATTGCAGCTGCATTATAATGAAAATCACATGAAAACTTGATAAACCATATGTCACATTCTGGCACAGGGTATTTCTGAAGAATATCAACCACACCCTAAATAGAATAGAAGATGGACAGTGTGAGCTATTCTTAAAATATCTTTTGGGACCCAAAAATGTAATGTAAATCTGTGTAAAGAAAAAAAAAAAAAAAAAAAAACTAAAGCAGACAAGCACTTGCACTACTAAAGAGAAGAAAAGGAACAAAGTTTTCACCTCTCCAGGACTCTGTTCCTTGGTCTTTGGCTCCCAGAGAACAATTTCATTGTCAACACTCTGCAAATTTCAACAAAACCACTGAAATTAAAAAAGATACACCTAGCAATTTCCCACTGGAAACAATTTCAATTGATTCCCCACTGCAACAATACCAAAGAGCAAGGCCAACTTATTTCCACTTTTTTCCCCCAAATAGTAACATGGGTCGAACTCCCAACCTTGTGGTTCCAACACTGAGCACCGTCCAACAGTACTACAAGCTGTCGTCCAATTGGTTTCCTACTTGTGCAGGAACCATCAGAGGAGTTGCACTGCAACCTTTTCGTTGCTGTAGATGGACCTAGGAATCACACCCAGGGTTTCCCTCGAAGTTGCACCAAGGGCCGCATGGAGTCACACAACATCAAAATGGAGGTCTTCACATTCTAGCAAATCAAATTTGCAAAAATAGACTCCATTATTTGCGGAATACTAAAACAGTTGAAGTTTGGAAATCCAATCACAATAATGTTAGGCCACCTCTAGAGGATGACTAGCAATCTATATACCAAAATGGACTTCTAATTTCTCATTCCTGAATAGAACTCTGACAACAACTAAGGTTTAAAACTATAAACGACTTCTAACTGAACACAAAAGAAATAAGGTAATACCAACTCACAACATCATGCAATTGGGATATTTTCAAAAAGATTTTTCCTTTTGAAGACGACTTTGTGGTCACGACACTCAGTCCTTGCACATGCACCCAGCAACTCAATATCACGTCACAGCTGCCATGGAACTTGATCCAGATACATCTCACCACTGCTCTTTCAAAGAGGCTTTGCAGGTGGACAAATCTCTGATGTCCGTCATGGCACAACTGCAGTTTGGCATCAGGTACCAGCCTACAGCTGTGCCAAAATCACATCATGGACTCCATGATGTCCGTCATGGACTCCAATCTCCCTGTTATAGAGATCACATCTCCCCACTAGAAGCAAAATTCTGACAAAATCAGACTTCGCAGAAAACTGTTGTTCCCTCATCAAGGGAGAGCCCTTATTTACATTAATGTTCGCAAAGTGCTATTACATGAATACCCTTTTAGAAGGATTAAAGAGAATATATACATGAGTAATCTGGGAACAACAAATTTACTAGTATCTGGAGGCACACTGTAAGGTCCCATGCCTTTATTAGAGGGGCTTAGTCACTAATCACTAGGACTTAGGGTGCTTAATTGGGTTTAGTGGCCTGAGCACTAGGATTAGTGGTGTGTGGTGCATTAGGTAGTGGGTCATGCATATCATACTTACTTGGACCCACTTGGCCCGGTGGCCCAAGGCACATTCATTATGAGCCCATACCCATTTGCCAAGGACTTTCTTGTAAACTTCCTAACAACTTGGCCGTATGTGCAAAATTCCTAAAACAAACCCCCTTTTAAACCCTAAGGCCCCATTTTCCCCATTTCATTTCATTCCTTCTCTTCTCTACAACCTCTCTACTCCTTCTCCCCCATTTCTCCACCAACCAAGTTAGGGCTTCCAAGAGTTTCCAATGCTTTCCCCAAGGCTCAAGAATCTCCCCATCATCTCCTTCATCTTCCTCCTTTCTCATTCTCATCAATAGGTAAGCAAACCCTCTCTCTAAACTCATGCAGTTTGCTTCTTTCAACACTAGGAGCATGCAATTGGTGATTTAGTGGGTTTTCCCTTTCATTTTGGCATGTAGGAAGTGGGTTCTTTGCTTGGTTTGAACTGGGGAGGTGTGAAGAGCAAGATTTGAGGTAACCCTAGGCTCTAAGAAAGGGGTTTTTGCTCAACTAAGCCAAATGCAAAGTATATAGACATGATTAATAGTGTAGGCATGTTCATTTGGTTGATTCTAATGCTTTAAGTGTCCTAACCTTCTCTACCATGTGCCTTTATGATATTTGGGCTGGTGGGTGTGAATTTAAAATGCATTAATGGTTGATAGTTACATAAAACAAGATTGACGGAAATATTTGATTTATGCCTTTGTAATTGTACTCCTCTTGTTAAGTTTCATTGACTAACTCATTAGTTTATTACTTGTTGATAGCTATGTAGTTGCTTAAATTTGGATTTCATTTCATCATTGTTATATCAAGCTATAAGCAATATATAAAGAAGAGTGGATTGACATAAACTTGATACCATTCTTGGGACCAAACCTCTCTATTTATAACACTACTATAACCTTCAATCTAGGACTTTTAAATTACAAGAGTCATTAATAATGCATTAGTCACCAATATATATAGGACCGTTGACTTATATGAGTCACAAATATGAGACTAACGCATTAAGTATGTTGATTATAAAAATAATTCATAACAACCCTCCCAACTTGAAATAACTATAATAAGCCCATAGTTGATTATGTAGTATTGCTAGGTATCATATGGGATTTCCCCATGGCCCACCATGCATGTAGTTCAAGGCTGAGGTGTGAAACCGTCCCAAGTATGAGATATGAGTTCTATCCACACCTTTTAGGAACATGTGGTTCCTTTTGGATTTCTAACCTAGCCACTTACTTTATACTAAACACAACGACCCCTTTGAATTATTTAATGATTCTTTTTCTCCCTTTAACGATTATGTGGAATCATATGATATCTCTAGGAATTCCCAAATCAACCTGTTGACCTGAAACTAGATTAATCTACTATTTATGTCATGACACAACCCGCTGAATTTGGACCCTGGCCCCACCTGGCCTATGAATATGAATTGGACCTTTAGCGGTGTGTGTGTGTGTGTGTGTGTGTGTGTGTGTGTGTGTTGGGGGTTGTAGGCTTAGCACCTCATTGTGGATTGTGCGATAACGCACGTGAGACCCATGTTGGGTTATGTGGGTGGTGTAGTTGGCCCCTTGGGTGTCAACAACTTCAAAAGCACCAAATGACTACCAAAGGCATCCCGGACCCACGTAACCATTGTAATAGACAAGATGGGCCCTACATATGATGTTTGACCTTAGCTTTAGGTTGGTTAGTACCTACTCCCCTTGGCCCTTTACCATATGGTCCAGTTAGGTTAAGGTTAGCTTAGGACTCCCTATATATTACATGATTAGTGTATACACCCACTTCCTTCATTAGTTTATAACCCATACTTTTACGCTCACTTGGTGGCCTTCCCCTTTAGTTCTGTTGACGATGTGATGAGGACACCCAATGAGAGACCAACCGGGCACCTTGTTTTGGGAATGTGTGTATGCGTGGGTTTGAGTGTGTGTGCGCGTATGTGTAGGTGTATGAGTGTGAGGCCTCACCCCTTGTGGGCCCTCAATTTGAATTTGAATACTATATTTTAGTCTTAGTATAATTAATTATACTATTTATGGGGTTTAGAAAGGGTAGTTATGTATTGTCCTAGGTTTTTAGTTGCGTAGCCTTGTTGTGTAATTAATAGGGTCAATAGGGTGTCCTTTGTTATTTTTAGAGTTAGTTAGTTTGTTAGAGGCCCTAGCTAGATATTAGTATTTATAATAAGGGGGGGTATCCACTTGAGAATCTTCTAGAAGCCCCACCTAAAGACCAAACTACCCATGGCCCTAACCCTAATCCTATTCAAACAAAAAGGGTATTTTAGTCCCTAGTCCCAAACCCCAACCTATATATACTACACCCTCCCATGCCATACGTTGACTACTCTTCTCTCTCAAACTTCCCTCTCTTTCCTCTCTTCTTCTCCCATTTCCCTCCAATTCTCTCTCTCTCTCTCTCTAGAACTCTAGTACTCTAAGAAGAAGAAGACCTACTACAGCTGCAGCTTATACTGAGGATTTCTCTTTCTATCTTGATTATCTTCTCTCCCTCTTCAAATCAAGGTAAGTGCCCTCTTCTAGTTCAATTTACATGGAATTCCCTCTTTCTCTCTCTAGATATCCTTCCTTATAGCAATTCTCTTGTGGATATGGGTATAGGAGTAGAGATCTCATTAGATCTGAGATTTTTGGGCTGGTTCTGTGAATACGAAGACCATAGAGCTGGGATTTTCTTTTATTGGATTGGATCTCTATTTTCTCCCTCTATCCTTCTTGCAATTCAATTGAGGCAAGTGCAATATGCTTACTTAATATAGAATGGGTGTTTACTGTTATTGATTCTCTGAATTTCTATTCAATTCATATTAGAATTGATAGATCTACCTTTGAGCATGTTTTTATGGATTTTTGGCCATTTATGGATGGGTTGATCTCATTTGGAAAATCAATGGCCCATGGATTGGATGGTTGGATGTATATTGGAGTGCTTTTTATGTCTCTTGATGTTCCTGTGATGATTGGGCGAGATTGGTCGAGTGTTGATGGAAAAATTGGATTGAAGAAGAAGGAATCCGGAATTCTGGAAGTTGCAGCTGGTCAGTGTACTCAGTCGACTGAATACACTGGAACCTAGGAAAAATCAGGTCTCAGTTATTCTCTCCACAAGCTCATAGCCCTGTGTGCGCGGTCGACCGAGCCCTGCTCTAGGTCGACCGAACACAGTAATTTCTGGAAAAATGACTGAAGCTAGATTTCTCCATTTGACCGAGACCAGGTGTTGGCCGAGCTCAGTTTATGGGCCGAGCTCAGTGTTTTGCCGAGCTCAGTGTTTTGGCCGAGTTCGGTGCTAGGCTGAGCTCAGTACTCTACCGAGCTCAGTGCTTGACCGAGCTCAGTGCCTAACCGAGCTTAGTGCTTGACCGAGCTCAGTGCTTGACCGACCTCAGTGCTTAACCGAGCTCAGAGCCAGATAGACCGAGAACTCAGAATTTCCAGAGAAAGAAGTTGAAACTTGGGACACCCCCCCCCCCCCCCCCTAGCTAGAATTTGTAGTGTGCGCGGTCGACCGACCAGGCCAGGAGGTCGACCGAGCACACTGGAAATTCTAGAAATCAAGCACTCCTTGTAGGGTATTTGTTCCTCTGATCCCAGTGTGCCAGGTCGACCGCCCAGGCCAGGAGGTCGACCGAGCACACAGTGTACAGTAACCTTCCCAGATTTCAATTTTTGATGTTGTGATCATTCGTGGGGCCCATTGACCATCCAAATGAACTTTTATTGATGTGTCAAGCACGAGTCAACGGTGTGGCTCAACCTTGACTCGTGGGGTCCACTAATTAGGGTCTAGGTTGTATAATCTAAGATTATTCGACCCTTATATGTTACCAATGATGCCCGTAACTTCTGGAGCACCAAATACAGTATCCATTGGCATCTAAGGTTTCATTTAAAGATCGAATTACCTGAGATGGATCTGAACTTGAAAGTGGACCAATTACTTAGGATGGACTGTTGACATCTCCCATTGATTATTGTACTCGGAGATTTATCTCTTTTATGATGCTACTGTCACTCTATTATCCTTACTATTGCTTATACATGTTAATTAGAGGTGGCCCGGTGATGTGAATGGGTGAACACTGACCCGTGTCTGTGGCTAGGCGGGCCCTTTTATGGCCTAAGATTGGATGTTGTATACCCTAGACTGGAGAGGTTGGATTTTATGGATTTATGACTCATTATGATTGTAAATGGACTGTATATCATTGGAAATGGACTCGTTACATCATTTGGACTGTTATAGACTAGGCCATGTATTTGGTGGGCCTTGGTATGGATCCAATGATTGGACTTGGACCTGGATTGTGATCCATGGATTGATTTGGGTACTTGGACCTCTTAGGGACTCTGTTAGGACCTTATTCACGCAAGGCAAAACCTAGACAGACACAGACCTTTATTGTTTCCTGAGTCGGCATAGACATTCACTCAGCTGATCTAAGCTCAGCCTTTGGACTGATCATCACTGGTAGGAGCTACTGAGAGTGTTGAGTGAGCTATCATGATGAGCAACTATTGTAGACAGACGGTGCGATACCGGTCTGGTCTTTGGGTGATGAATGTGGTGAGGATGTGTTTGCAGGACTAGATAATCCCCAGCACTGGTGAGGTTTCCCCGCCGCGACTGTGTTCAGTATGGGAGGGCCGCGGCATAATTGACGAACTCACGATCACAGAAAAGAGTTTCAATACTCTTGAGAATGTATTAAATTTGTGTGTCTTTCTATGAAGATTGTCCATCAATATATAGGTATTTACATGCCTTTAATCAAGGCTCTAAGAAAGGAAAACAATCTAATTATATCAATCACTAACCTAAGTTAGGAAAACAACTAATTACAACAATTGCTATTCTAAGTTAGGAAGGCTACAGCTGTCTCAATATTGACCCAAATCAATTCCACGTGAGATATAGCATTTGACTACTAATGGGCTTTGGGCTTTGGGCCTTGGGCCTGTTTAACACCCCCCCTCAAATTGATGCGGGAGAATCAACAAGCATAAATTTGTCAACCAAGAACTGATGGCGTGGTCGTGGAAGACCTTTGGTGAGAATATCAGCAATTTGAAGTTCGGTGGAGACATGCGGAAGGCTGAATCACGTTTAAACTCATCACGTATGAAGTGACAATCAACCTCGATGTGTTTAGTGCGTTCATGAAAAATCGGATTTTCAGTAATCCGAATTGCACTTGTATTATCAGCATAGAGGTGAGTAGCTCCTTCTGCTGGAAAACCAATGTCAGAGAGCAGACCACGGAGCCGAAGAATTTCGGAGCATGCAGCAGACATGGCTCGGTACTCGGCCTCGGTAGAGGACTTGGAAACTTTTTCATGTTTCTTGTATTTCCAAGAAATGAGACTATCACCCAAAAACATGCACCATCCTGTCGTCGATCTGCGAGTATCCGGACAACCAGCCCAATCAGCATCTAAGTAAGCTTTGAGAGATAGAGGATTGTTGGATGGAAAAAGCAACTCACGAGTCAGTGTGCGGATAAGGTACCGAATGATGCGGCGAACAGCAGCCAGATGAAGGTGACGAGGAGCAGTCATGAACTGACTCATCAGGTTGACCGCATAAGAGATATCAAGACGAGTGATCGTGATGTAGATCAAGCTGCCAACTAATTGGCGATAGGCAGTAGGATCGGAAAGAAGATCGCCCTCATCGCGACTGAGTTTGACATTCAGTTCGGCCGGCATATCTACAGGAGCTGAAGCAATAAGACCAGCCAAGGCAATGAGATCAACAGTGTATTTGTGTTGATTGAGAACTATACCCTGAGTCGATTGATGAACTTCAAAACCGAGAAAATAGTGTAGTGGGCCGAGATCCTTCATGTGAAATATCTCACGAAGAGACGCTTGGAGCTCCTGAATCATTTTGGCATTAGGACCAGTAATCACGATTCATCAACATAGACAAGTAGTACAGTGATCCCGGATGGAGCATGATGTAAAAACATAGAAGGATCATACGGGCTTGGATGAAAATCCAAGCGGAGAAGAGCAGGTTGAAATTTCTCAAACCAAGCGCGAGGAGCTTGTTTCAGACCATAGAGGGAGCCACGAAGTTTGGCAACCATATCCTTCCCGGATGAGCATCCCTGAGGCAGTCGCATATAAACATCTTCTTTGGGATCACCATATAGAAACGCATTTTTAACATCCATTTGATAGAGAGGCCAAGAGTGAGATGCAGCAACAGCAAGAATAGTACGTACGGTGGTCATCTTGGCAACCGGAGCAAAAGTTTCATCATAATCAATGCCATATTCCTGCCGATTTCCAAGAGCGATTTGACATCCACAGGAGATGGGACAATATCTCACGTATGATTTTGCTCTAACGCATCCAATTCATCTTGCATAGCCTTGTTCCAACATGGGTCATGCACAGCCTGAGAATAGGATTGAGGAATGGAAGAGGAAGACAAAATGGCCATTAAAGAAGTATGTGAGAACCCATAACGGGCTGGTGGTACCGAAATACGAATGGAGCGACGCAGTGAACGATGTTCAGAGGGATCAAGTGCCGGAGTTAGACCGGATGCCGGAGAAGGATCAGGAGGGGGATCCCTGGTAGGCGATGCGTTGTTCCGTCTGTGATACACAAATTTAGGATTAAATCGAACAACTGATGGGTCGTCAGAAAAACCAGGTAAAGACACAAAAGAGGAGTCAGGAGGATCAATGTGTTTTTGAAAAAAATAATGTTGTTCAAAGAAAACGACATTCCTAGAGGTACGTAAACGACGAATGTGAGGATCATAACAAAGAAACCCCTTCTGGAAGGGTGCATAACCTAAAAACACACACTGAGCTGATTGTGCCGTTAGTTTTGTCCTCTCAGAAGGAGGCAAGTGCACGAAACAAATGGAGCCAAAAACATGAAGATCATCATAGGATGGAGAGGTCTTGTACAATCGGTAATATGGGCTTTGACTCTCAATGGAGGTTGATCGCATACAATTGATAAGATGAGTTGCCGTAGCCAGTGCCTCAACCCAAAAACGGGTAGGAACCGATGATTCAAGAAGAAGGGAACGAGTGACATCAAGGAGATGTCTATTTTTCCTTTCAGCGATTCCATTCTGCTGGGGAGTATAAAGACAAGTTCTTTGAGAAATAATACCTTTGTTTTGCAAAAGCCGTTGAAAATCTAAGGATACATATTCTCCGCCTGAATCAGATCGCAAGATTTTAATGCAGGTGGAAAATTGATTCTCAACATAAGCTAAAAAGATTTTAAAAACATCAGAATTTGAATGCAGAAAGTAGACCCATGTGAACCGACTGAAATCATCAATAAAAGTCAAAAAATATTTGTAGTGAGCGTGGGAAAGAGCTGGAGCAATTCCCCATACATCACTATGAACTAAATCAAAACACTGAGAGGTGTGTGAAGTAGAATGAGGAAACTGAAGAGTTTTGCTCTTTCCCATTTTACAAGTAGCACAATCAAAAGGCACACAAGAAGATAAACCAATAGATTTATTCAATAAACCAGAATTTAACATAAGGGACAAAGCCTTGGAATTATGATGTCCGAGTCTATTATGCCACAACCGGCAATTATCTCTAAGAGAAAA
This sequence comes from Litsea cubeba, assembly GCA_012931725.1. Taxonomy (NCBI): domain Eukaryota; kingdom Viridiplantae; phylum Streptophyta; class Magnoliopsida; order Laurales; family Lauraceae; genus Litsea; species Litsea cubeba. The sequence continues at coordinate 56,201,043 of CM022953.1, forward strand.
ACAAAACACATTATTGTCAAATTGATTCCTAGAAAAGTTAGAAAAATCCAGCGGAAACAAGCATCCACACTTAGGCCCCCTCGCGATCTCCTTCCCGGAAATTTGGTCCTGCACAACAGAACCAGAAGAAGAAAAAGAGATGTTACAATTATTTTCAACAAGTTGCCTGACGGACAATAGGTTGGAAGTTAAATTAGGACAAAGGTAAACATTTCTCAATGGGATGGGACCAGGGATATCTCCGATAGCAGTAATGGGAACATGTCCGCCGTCAGCAGTTTGTATTTGAAGATGGCCATTGTAACTTGTCATATTGGAGAGAGGGGTGTGGGAATACGTCATATGATTAGACGCCCCGGAATCAAGGAACCAAGTAGAAGATGAAGGTGACTTACCTGAGAGACCAAAGGCAGAGAGGGCATTGATAATCATTTGTTGAACAATTCAGGAGTGAGAGATGATGAGGGCCCAAGCTGTGGGGGTGCTGATGTAGGAACATGCATAACCGAGGAAGCCACATAAGCATGCGGAGTGTGAGACTGTGGATTCTGATACTGCGGAGCTGGAGACTGTGAAGTCTGATACTGTGTCGACGGACGTGGTGGACGGCGGTGACATTCAGAGATGATATGTCCCGACTTTTTACAGTAACTGCATACTTTTTGTTTGCATTGAGATGCAAGATGCCCAAATTTCTGACAACTGTAGCGTTGGGTTTTGCTCAAGTCTCGAGGCGGAGGCAAAAAAGTTTTATTAGCCGAGAACGCGCCTGAATAGGTTTCAGTCGTTTGTTGAGCAATATGAGCCGAGGTCATAAGGCGTTGTTCTTCGCGTAAGAGTTCATTCAAGCAGACATCCAATGAAGGTAAGGGTGACCAATTCTTTAGGGCAGATCGGACACTTTCATATTCATTCCGCAGTTTCATCAAAAATTGATCTCGCTGACTAGTGGCCTGAAGGTCTTGGATTACTGTCAACACATTGTCAGCCACATCCGCATACTTAATACTATCGTATTCCGACCACAGTGTACGGAATCCTGAATAGTAGTCTTGTACAGACAAGGTCTCTTGTGTATATTCAGCAATTGCACATTCAAGATGGAATTGTCGCGCAGAGTTATCTTGATGGTAAACTTTCTTCAAATACCCCCACGTGGCCTTAGAAGTGGAGTAAGGCTTGAGATTCATTATTAGATGAGGCTCAACGGATCCCATAATCCAATATTTGATTTTGGCATCTTTAGTATGCCAAGAGGAGATCTTCTCATCCTCAGTGGGTTTAGGGTCCGTGCCAGAAACAAATCCCCACAATTCCTTAGCTTCTAGGTAGATTTGAAATTGAAAGGACCAGGCACGGTAATTCTTTCCCGTAAATTTAATCAATGTGACCTCAGATTTTTCCATTGCAACTGAAATTGGAAACAAATCGATTTGGAACGGAAAAAGAACTAGCCACATACAAGAGAAACTATGTAGGATGTCTTCCCTATGTGTAGGAACCACAATCCAACCAGGCAGAGAGAAAACACAAAAAATAGCAATAATATGTTCCAAAAACAGCCCAGGCGAACTGGACAGTGGCTGTATTTCCACTACGTGGGCCCCACTTAAGGATCTAGCCCCAGATCAAACAACAGATCTATGATATCCCTCTATTCTGGCTTCTGCTGAACCAAGTTTGAACTGATTCTACTGAATATCCAAGATTCTGGACAGTCTTGATGAAAACAATATAAATTTCTGAAAAATCTTGAGAATGAGTAAAACACCAACCTCGAGTCTTTGAAAAATTCTGGAAAAATCACTAATATTCTTAGAAATATGAGGCGACCATGAAAGGGTGATTTCTGAAGTTGATCTGGTCGATCAAGGGTGGGCCACCAACAGGATGTCGTTGACGCAGGAAGGTGTTGCTGGCACTGTGTCGCTGGAAATTTCTTGAAAAAAGATCCTGGATCTATTTGTTGCACGAGAGAGACTTATTCTCTCTATCCCTATTCCCTTAAAGCTTTTGGAAGATGTCTAAGATCAAGACTGCAAACCTCGCTCTGATACCATGACAAACTCACGATCACAGAAAAGAGTTTGAATACTCTTGAGAATGTATTAAATTTGTGTGTCTTTCTATGGAGATTGTCCATCAATATATAGGTATTTACATGCCTTTAATCAAGGCTCTAAGAAAGGAAAACAATCTAATTATATCAATCATTAACCTAAGTTAGGAAAACAACTAATTACAACAATTGCTATTCTAAGTTAGGAAGGCTACAGCTGTCTCAATATTGACCCAAATCAATTCCACGTGAGATATAGCATTTGACTACTAATGGGCTTTGGGCCTTGGGCCTGTTTAACAATAATATCCTGAGGTATCCAGCTCGTGTGGATGTGCCATATTGTTTAGCTTAGATATCTTGTTTATTCTGATTCTAAATGCTTATCTTGCTCAACTGCCTAGAATCTATATCATTGTTACTCTCCTAACTTTATCTCTGTCTCTACTCATTTTGATGCCTGCATCCTATATTATTTGCATAGTGTGACTTGCCAGATTTTTAGATCTGATCCATTCTTGGTGCTTAGGTCTCGACTCCGAGTTTGAGGACGGGGAGCTCGCGCTTGTTGAGGCGCCCGTAGCAGGGGACTACGGATGGGGACCAGCCGACCAAGAGGTCGAGCTGGAGGTTAGAGAGCCAGTACCTGGGGCTTGAGCGTCTTATCTTGTTTGGGCTTTGAGTGATTTTTGTAATGAGTTGGGTCGTGTTTAAAAATATGTAATAAACCTTTGATTTTTATCATTTTCCATTTATAGGTTGGACTTCAGCCCGTCACATTTGATATATCATGATACCTTATGCTTCCGCTATCTCTGTTAATGCTTCCGCTTTATTCTTTCTGCTTCCACTATTCAACCATTGATATTATATTGTTCAAAAAGTTTTAAATTGGACCTCACTGCGGACCTACGATCTTGGAAGTTCTCGGATTTCCCGGGAAGTAGCGCGTCAACTTCGGTACCTTGACGGATTTCACGGTATTCGGAATTGGGGCGTTACAATGAGTGTGCACATGTGTGAGTTGGGTGTGTGTGCATATGTGTAGGCTTGTGTGTATATGGTTTGTAATTACCGTCTGCAGATCGGGGGTGGACGTACGCCACCATACCGGGTTCGCCTGGGTTAAATTTGTTTGACCAGCTTGTCTGGGTACCGAGTTCGCCTGGGTACATTCATTCTGATGACATATGATGGTTTGATTATTTATGGGTTAGTTATGTTTCGTTTATTCAGTGTTTACGTACTTATCACATATTGGTCTCGATTGGCAAACCGTTACTCATATCTATTTACTTGCCATTTATTGATGGTGCTACATTAGGTGCTTAGGTACCATTGCCCCCTGTCGAGTCGGAGGGCGAGGCGGGGCAGGAGGTTCCGCCGGATGACGGACTTACTGAGTGGAGCGCCGACGACGTAGTTTGACTTGTCGAGCCTAGCGCCGTAGAACCATACATATCGGTAGACTTTTAAGACTATTACCTTTGGGCCTATAGCCCTTTTATTTGATGTCATGGTTATGTTAAGCCTTAACTTAATTTAAGACATTGTAAACCTATTTGAACTTATACACTCCGCTCTATTATCTTGATGGTTATGCTTTTACCATCCGCGCAAGTTGTTTGTTTCTTGATGCTTCCGTGATTAGATTATGGTGACTGATCATCATACATAACCTCACCACAGACTTCGATCCACCCGGAATTGGGGTCTCAAGTATGAATGGTGAGAAAATTTTTAATTAACCTCAATTCACACACCCTTGGGATCGGGTTGGGCCCGACCTAATCTTGGGGGCGTGACACACAGATTTGTAGTGATATCATGCTCCGCCAGTGTAGCAGAAGCAGTACTCTCTTCACACTCCCCCTCAAGAAGCATCAATTTGGACACCGATTTTCAAGTAGTTATCTGGAGGGACACAGATTTGTGGTGATATCATGCTCCGCTAGTATAGCGGAAGCAGTACTCTCTTCACACTCCCCCTCAAATTGATGCAGATAGTCAAGAAGCATCAATTTGGACACCAAGAAATTATGACAATCTCAAGACATGGCTTTGTTAAACAGATAAGTAATTTGCAGTTAAGATGATGGGATATATGGATCAGGATGGTGTCATCTTCATAGAGTTCACAAATGAAATGCTAGACGACAACGATAGATTTCGCTCGTTAGTAGAGCTCTTGATTTCCCAGGAGTATTATAGCACTTTTGTTGTCAGCATAAAGAGTACTAGGATCTTAGAAAGAAACATTAAGTTCCTTGAGTAAATGTCGAAGCCAGAAGATTTCAGAGTGCGGAGGAGACATGGATCCATATTCAGCTTCTATAAATGACTTCAGGACATTGTCTCCATTTCTTACATTTCCTGGTCCGATCAAGAAACCCTAAAATGAGAGGGCCGAGATGGAGCTCACGAGACATGGAGCAAGCAGCCGAGATGTCGACAGCAAACTCCACGACTTGATCAAGAGGAAAGGAATCCCAAACCCTAGATCTTAGTGCTCTAATACCATGACAATACTAAAATTGGCATCAAACCATTGTACCCTCATAGAGGGAAAGCCATGTATTTATATTAATGTTCACAAAGTGCAATTACATGAATACCCTTTTAGAAGAAATTGAAGAGAGGATATATACGAGGTTTATGGGAAAAACTAAGTTATAAGTAGTAATCTAGAGGAACTCAGATTTGTAGAGATCTCATGCTCTGCCGATATACCGGAATTGGTACTCTACTTACAATCGCCAACTCCACCACCTCTCAATTTTTGGGGCAGTTCCAAGACAAAGTTGCTCCAACTAAACTCTTGGTTCACAGCTGCTATAACGCTGTGGAAGCTGTACGGGACCCAAGAACTCCAGGAGCTTCATAACTGGTCTCATCATCTTCACTTTCCATGATTCACAAGATCTGGACAGTGTGAGTGCTGGGTCGCCAATGACAGTCACCGGACAAGTGCTATCCATAACAAATTGGTTCGCTAAATTTGTTCCATCCACTGCCTACATCACCTCTTCTCCTACTTGCATCTACCCCCAGATCTCCCCACTGAATACTGGTTTCATTTTGGACTAGTAATGACTTTTATCTGTAATGTTGATAGTTTTTTACTACTATTAGTTTTGATATTCACATGTTGATCTCGGACATATCTGGGTTTGATTTAGTTTTTTTTTTAATGTCATTAGTTTTGATTAATGGATTAAGAATGAATATGTTAGATAGTACTCAGTTAGCATGTGATAAATAAAAATAAAAATAAATTCCACTATAATGATTTGACTCATTCTCAGATTTGATGAGCTCACACTGCAAAACTTGTGGAATTCGGGTGTGTAACATATGCAAGGGTGACTGTCCCACATATGGTTTAAAATCGCGGTATCGGCCAGCCCAAAAAATCGATACAATATCGGTATCGGTCGCGGTCAGTTACAGTCATCGCGACGTGAATTTTTTTTTACTTGAGAATTTTTTAAAAAATATCCAAAATATTGGAAAATGCTAGAAAACATTATTTTTTCCCATTAGTACACTATAAACCAAAATAGTGGTCCCCTAAAAGTCATAGCAAATTGTATTGCTATTTAATCTGTAATGATTAAATATGACAAGTTTAATATTAGTGCTTGTCTTATAATTTATAAATCCATTAATGTAGCCCATATTTGAAAACTAAATCATTCAAAAGAACTATCACCTCTTATATTAACTTTCTAAAAAATCTCACTCCAATTGAAGTTACACCCATAACTGAATCGGTCAAGCTCCATTATTACAATAATTGATCATTAGCCTATTGATATATACAACTTCATGATCTAGTCATCTACAAAAGTCACAAAAAAATTACATTTCAAAGGGGGCATTTGTTTTAGAGTAGTTTAGATTTTACATTTCAAAGTGGGCCTTATGAATAAGGTAAAATTAAAAAAAGCATTAAAAAAAGCATAAGGATATCTTAAAATTTTTGTAGGCTTCATACTTCAAAAAGAGCCCCACCTACACAAAACTTAAATTGCTCAAAACAATTGCCATCTTCCTATATGCATTTTGGCCAAATTCCATTTTAATTGGAGATGTGGTACTATCAGACTAATTATTTTTTAATAATTGATCAATTTGACGGTGGGCCAATCTCTTATTAGAGTGATACTTGTCCATAACCCATATAGAAGAGGGACAGTTATTTTGAGTGGGCAAAATTTTTAAGTTACATCAATGTTGTAACTAGCAACTTATAAAGTTAAAATAAAATAACAGACAAAAGGGGCTTTTGCCCCAAGTCTCGTCTATTTTCATCCTTACAGAAAGGGAAAGAAGAAGTGGGAAGGGGGGACTTGGGATGTATGCCAAAAGGAGAAAAAACAGAGAAGAAAGGAAAGGGAAAGGAAAAGGAAGAGGTGGCCGCATGTTGCAACTCTAATTCCCAACCCCGGCGAATGCAACTCCGGCTCCCAGCCCCGGCGAATGCAACTCCGGCCTCCAGGTACACTCCCTTCTCTCCTCCTTCCTCCCTCCCTATGTCTTTCCGGCCAATGAACAGTGCCCTCTTACCCCCTTTCTTCTCCAATCTCTCCACACAGAGGGTTGAAAAGGACTTTCTTCTCCAATCTCTCCACACAGAGGGTTGAAAAGGATAAAAAGAAAATAAGAAAAAAAAAGAAGATGAAGAATGAGATCGGGAGGGAGGAGGAGAGAAGGGAGTGTACCTGGAGGCCGGAGTTGTAGCAAGCAGCTGGAATCGGTCCAACCGATATATCGGTTGGACTGATATTGTCGCATATCGACCGATATTTTGGCGATTTTCTCCGATGCCGCGACCGACGCTGAGTCCCATCCGATTATCGGAACAGTGATGGCCGATACCATGGTCCCACCAAACCCTCAGACATTTTTTACTGTATACAAACATTCTAAATGGATAAGGATGCAGCATTGCTAAGGACTTTATCTTAAGCAACATCCAATAAAAGGCAGCGGTCAAAAGTCAAGAAGACTAAGAGTTTTACAAAATCTTTATAGTCATGAAACTAAATCCTGGTTTCTGTGGCTGACTTGCTCACACACCTAAACACATAACGACTTCCCTTGCTACATGCAACTCATACAGACTCAGTAAGCACGATTAAGTTGACTCAAATGAGTGGTCTCACTACCACTGATGTTTGACTCATTGTAGGGGCTTCCTTGGTAACACTACCTACAAGATTCATTGAACTGACAGGAGGTTCCCAAATATTTTTCATCCATATGCATATCCCCATCCCCCTTTAACAAACATCCCCATCAAACCTCTATTTTAGGTTTATAAAGCGATCACCTTCTCATAATTAGATTCAGTCTCAAAGATAGGCAGCACACATCAAATGACTCATTTGAATTGTGCCACTAAAATATGTATCAAACCAAATGGATAACAACCTAGCTTGGAAACTTGGGCCACGGCATCTTCATCCACTATTCTAAAATCATTCATAGATAACATGATGTTACATACCCCTACTGCTTGATCCCACATTCTGTTTCTGTTTTGTTTATTTAGGGAGGTTGTGTTCTGTTTGTGTTACAGAGTTATGGTGTGAGCTGTCAATGTTTGTGTTTTTGTGCAGTTATTAGTGGGTGAGTTGTTTGGCCTGTTACCAAAATATTAGCTACCACAGTTACTGGTGCCTGGTGGTGTGAAGTGTAATGGGTTGTTGCAACTTGTAGGAAGTGATGGACAGTGTATTTAATGTCTGTTTTTGAATAGATAATGGAATCTGTTTTTCCTTGTGTTATTCAAACTGATCAAGGAGGTTGGTTACCCTCGAAGTAGCCACTGTCTGCCAAAATTGCAAAGAAGCTGTCACATAACATCGGTATCAAAGCCATCGGTTCTGCCATGGCCGAAGAAACAAGGAATGCTAAGCTTGATGAGATGATGGGATTATTGAAGAAGACCACTGAGATGGATGGGAACATACTTCATGATTTGATGGAGAGGATTCTAACAATGGATTCCAAAATTGAACAACTCTCCCATGGTAAAACTAATGAGAAAGTGGAGAGTTCAAATGGAAAATCAATCCTGCTCAGAGGCGCATTTGCCGTCGACACGGATCGAACCATCCAAACCAGAATTACGCGTCTGGACTTTCCACGGTTTGATGGGTGATGCAGCAGCAATACCACGTTATTGCAACAAGACTCGTGGGCCACATGTGGGACCCATGAAATTCTAATTTTAATTGTTATTAGTTTTATTTTTAGTAAAGAATATAATTAGGATTAGTTTCTAATTTATTGTGTTTCCTGTTTCCTAGTTTGATTAGGATTGCTTTCTTAGGACTTAAGTTTCTTTTATTATAAATAGAACATTGTAGCAATGATCTTAGATTAGAATTGAGTTAATAGAATTCCATGTGTGGATTTTTCGTTGGAGACTGTTTCTTCTTCGAGTGATTGTTCTTCGGAACCCTAATTGTACCCCGGCACTTGTGATCATATCAACGAGTGCATCAATGGGTTTGATCCATCCAGGTGGTTGTATCGAGCCGAACAGTTCTTTGTGCATCAACAAGCTCCCATTTCTCAGAAATTACTCATGGCATCCTTTCACATGTAAGGAAAAGCTCTTCAGTGGTTCCGATGGATGGAGAGATGGGGCGCAATTGCAAGTTAGGAAGAATTTTCTAAATCTCTCCTAGTGAGATTTCGACCATCACAATATGAAGACCCCACATCCCTATTATCAAAGTTAGGTCAAACCTCAACTGTGGAGCACTACCAAACACAGTTTGAAGAACTCAACAACCAAACCAATGGCCTTAACGAATCGTTCATGGTGAGCTGTTTTGTGGGAGGATTGAAGGAAGAAATCCGGTTGAGTGTCCCGATGCTAAAGCCGGTGACACTCACGGATGCCACTAGCTTGGCATGCATACAAGAAGAAAAAGTGGGGATTTGAAGGTGACAGTTTCAGCCAGAGAGTAGTCAATTCATATCTTCTACAACAGTAGGGACAGGCAAATTATCAACACCACCCCCATTAAGAGGTTAAAGCCAATTAAAGCTAGGGAGAGGTGTGACAATGGATTTATGTTACAATTGTGATGAGAAGTTCATGCCCAGACATAAATGCAAGTTGTAGAAGTTGTTCCTCATGGAAGGTAACTAGCCCAAAGATGCTTCTAAGTTCTAACGGAGACAATGACGATATTATCAAGGCAGAAAGTGATGAGGTAAGTGACGATTATCACATAAATTCACCTAAAGTTTCTTTACATGCTATTGTTGGCACCTACACCTCAAACAATGAAAATCACGGGTCGCTTGAGCAAGGTAGCCGTGGTGGTATTAGTGGATTCCAGGAGTACTCATAATTTCCTGGACCCAAATGCTGCACATAAGGCTGGTCTATCAGTAATCAAAGATGGCCGATTTGAAGTGGCCGTTGAAAATGGAGAAAGGATTCCTTACTTGGGGCGTTGTGATAATGTGAAAGTTAAATCTTAAAAGAGTCCCAATCTTGGCTGACTTATATTTACTTAAGCTAGGAGGGTGTGACGCAGTTTTGGGGGCCCAATGGTCGCAGAAATTAGGACCAATCACATGGGGCTTTAAGATTCTCACAATGGAATTCAATGTCAATGGGGAACCTTGCAAATTTGTAGGAGAAATTGTGAAGGAGATGAAATTCTTAGAAAGCAAGGATGTTAAGAAACCTAGTCTAGCAGGGAAGTACAATTTTCTCCTACAGATTTGTAGTATTGATGGGTATGTTTAGACTTTAGACTGTCGCTTCTCCTACAGACTTTTATTTACTTAAGCTAGGAGGGTGTGAGTGTGATGCAGTTTTGGGGGCCCAATGATCGCAGAAATTAGGACCAATCACATAGGACTTTAAGAATCTCACAATGGAATTCAATGTGAATGGTGAACCTTGCAAATTTGTAGGAGAATTTGTGAAGGAGATGAAATTCTTAGAAAGCAAGGATGTTAAGAAAATTAGTCTAGCAGGGAAGTACAATTTTCTCCTACAGATTTGTAGCATTGACGGGTATGTTTAGACTGTCCCATCCCACCCAAAAATTAAAGAGATTTAAGGGAATTTATAGATGTCTTTGAAGAAACGTGTGGTCTTCCTCCTAGACAACATGACCAACACATTCCCTTACTACCTGGTACCAAACCCATAAGTGTGCAACCCTACCGGTACCCACGATACTAGAAAAATGAGATTGAAAATTTTGTTCAAGAAATGTTGAAGACCGGGATCAATGGTTCGCCCAAGCCAAAGCCCATTTTCTTCACCAGTATTATTAGTTCGAAAAATGATGGAACTTCGAGATTGTGTGTCAATTACAGAGCCTTAAATCAGGAAACCATCAAGGATAAGTTCCTAATATCCATAATTGATGAACTCTTGGATGAATTATATGGTGCCAAAATTTTCTCAAAACTGGACCTTAGGTGCAGTTACCACCAGATCAGGCTGTGCCCAGAGGCACTCGCAAAATAGCTTTCAGAACTCATTAAGGACACTCTGAGTTCCTCGTGATGCCCTTCGATTAACCAACACGGCCCGCAGCTTTCAAAGCATCATGAATGATATATTTCATCCTTTCCTAAGGAGGTTCGTCTTGGTTTTATTTGACGACATTCTCATTTACAAGTCATGGAAAGACCATATCCAACATCTCCCCACTATATTGAGTGTACTTCGTACTAAAAAGTTGTATGCCAAAGACTCAAAGTGAAGGTTTGGATGTTCTAAGGTCGAATACCTTGGTCATGTTATCTTTGAACATGGAGTGACCACAGATCCGAGCAAAATTTCAACTATGCAAGACTGGCGTATGCCAAAGACTGTTAAATCCTTGTGGGGATTTTTAGGACTTGCAGGATACTGTCAAAATCTTGTGAAAATTTATGGGTTGATGATAGCAACGCCTCTCATTTCAATGTTAAAAAAAGATTCTATTAAGTGGACTGATGAGTCCGAGGAGGCCTTTATCAGAATGAAACAGGCCATGACCAGCCCACCAGTACTATCCCTTCCAGATTTCAACAAGCAATTTGTTATTGAATGTGATGCTTCCAGGTCAGGTATTGGTGCAGTCTTAACCATGGTTTTAAAAATCAAACGAGTCCGAGTCGAGTCCATAGTGACTCGGACTCGGCTCAGAAGTCATGTTGAACTTGAAGTAAAAAATGAAAAAAATAAAACATGAGGGGTCTTTTGTAAAATAATCTTTAAATAGAGTGGGGAAGGGGAGAGAAACTATTATAAAAGTGTAAAAATTCAGTTTTTGTGCAAAACTTAGTTTTATTATGCTGCTTATTTTAGGGCTTTTAGAGTCCATATGAACCGAAATTCTTGGAAGGTCTTGAAAAGTAATTTAGAGTTTGATTTGCGGGTTGTTATATGATTAGAGTTTCAACTATTTTTGGTATTTTTACTATTTTAATTAAGTTCAGGTTTTAAAGTTATATAATAGACATTGTGACATTGCTGTTGGAATGATACGAAATTCAGTTCTCTTTGGGGCTTTCCCTAGTCTATGATGCACGGATACTTCAAAATGGGCAAGGGAGAAGACTTTTGGCAGTTTTTTTTTTTTTTTTGGGCGGGGGGGAAGTGAGGAGAGAGAAAGGCAGCAGGTCGGAGAAGGGAGGACTGGAAGAGAGAGAGAAGACAGTTGTTGATGTGCTGTTGCTCTGTTCTGGCTGGCTGGCTGGCTGCTGTTGGCTGCTTTTTGCTGCTGCTGCTGCCTTTTAGTTTTTACCTACTGCTGCTAAGTAGCTGGCTGCTACCACCTGCAACACTACTGCTCTGCTGACTGTCGGTACACCTTTTCTTTGGTTTTTTTTTTTTTTTTTTCCTGCTTCAAACCTTTATTAGACCCATGCAGCAGCAGCAGCAACTTCTTCTTCCTCTTCTTTTATTTCCTTTTTTGAGCACTGCGTAGGGACTCGGACTCGGCCCTAGGCGAGTCGGTCCCGAGTCCGTTCTTTTAAACCATGGTCTTAACTCAAGATGGGATTGGGAAAGACACTTTTACTTTCAACTTATGAGAAAGAATTGTTGGCATTGGTTATGGCAGTGAAGAAATGGCGGCCTTATATTTTTGGAAGAAGATTCATTGTCAAAACAGATCAGCAAAGCTTGAAATTTCTCCTTGAACAACGAATTGGGACACCATCTCAACAACATTGGGTGTCAAAACTCCTTGGATATGATTTCCAGGTTAACTACAGAAGTGGTAAATCCAATGTTGTTGCCGATGCACTCTCCCACAAGGTCGAGGATGGGGAAATCACAGCTATCTCTAGCCTGTTCGCCACATGGATCAATGAAGTTAAAGTCAAACATCATCAAGATAAGGAGGTCCAACATAAGCTTCAGCGGCTCAAAGGTAGGTCACTGGACCCCACTCAGTCTACCCCAAGCACAGTGGACTCTTATTTTATAAGGGCAGACTTTTTCTCAGTCCCACCTCTTTCCTTAAAGATAAGATAATTCAATGTCATGATAGCCCAATGGGTGGCCATTCTGGGTACCCAAGACTTTAGAAAGATTAAAAGATGATTTTTATTGGTACAACATGAAAGGGGATGTGCGAAAATATGTGCGGGAGTGTGACAATTGCCAACATCATAAGGCAAAAAACACAACCCCTGTGGTTTTGCGTCAACCTCTTCCAATTCCAAACCGCACATGGACTGAAATATCCATGGATTTCATCAAAGGGCTACCTTCCTCTCAGGGGAGAAATGTGATAATGGTGGTTGTGGATCGACTAACAAAATATGCACACTTCATTCCCCTCTCGCATCCTTATACAGCTGCTATGGTTGCAAGGCTCTTCCTTGATCACATATTCAAGCTACATGGCATGCCTACCACTACAGTTAGTGATCGAGACCCGACTTTCACTAGTGCATTTTCGGTGGAATTCTTCAAGTTGCAAGGTACTAATCTATGCAAGGCCAAACAAAAATAGTCAACAGGTGCCTTGAAAATTATTCACAGAGCTTTTGTAGTGCTCGACTCAATGGAATGGACCAGATGGGTCTCATTGGCTGAATATTGGTAACCACTCAGCCACAGGTCTTGCTCCCTTCTTAGTAGTATAAGGGAAGGGATCCCTCCCCTTCGTCTATTATCTTATGTTAAGGGCACTACTACGATACAGGCATTGGACCAAGTCTTGAAGAGTAGGGATCAGATTTTGCAGCTACTCAAAGAAAACCTTCACTATGCACAACATTGGATGAAGCAAATAGCTGATCGGCATCACAGAGCATTCCTTTGAAGTTGGTGGTTTGGTGTTCCTTTGACTACAACTTTACCACCAACAATCAGTGACTATGCGCATAACTCTCAAATTATCTCCATGATATTATGGGCCTTTCCAAATCTTTCAGAAAATTGGGGAGATTGCTTATCGTTTACAGGTACCCGATAGCACAAAAATACACCCCCATTTTTCATGTCTCCTGTTTGAAAAGGAAATTAGGGGGTAAAATCTAGCCACAATCTACTTTGCCAATGATGGACACTGATGGAATCATTCAACCTGAGCCTGACGCAATTCTTGACCATCAGATCGTCACGAAAGGACGTCGAGCTGTTAGCAAGGTCTTAGTTAAATGGCAAGGACACGAAGCTGATGGTGCCACAGGTGAATCGTACCATCAGTTGCATGAAAGATTTCCAGGTTCGAATCTTGGGGATAAGGTTTGGGGAGGGAATGTTACATATCCCTACTGCTTGATCCCACATTCTGTTTCTATTCTCTTTGTTTAGGAAAGTTGAGTTCTGTTTGTGTTATGGAGTTATGGTGTAAGTTGTCAATGTCTGTGTTTCTGCAGTTATTAGCGAGTGAGTTGTTTGGCCTATTACCAACAATATTAGCTACCGCAGTTACCGATGGTGTGAAGATTCATGGGTTGTTAGCTGTTGCTAACTTGTAGGAAGTAATGTCTGTTTTTTAATAGATAATGGAATCGGTTTTTCCTTGTGCTATGCAAGCTGATCAAGGAGGTTGGTTACCTTCAAAAGTAGCCATTGGCTACCAAAATTGCAAAGAAGAAGCTGTCACGTAAAACACAAAGGGCTAATTTTAAAAGCAAACTATCAGGTAGCACTTTATCCACCCAAGTAGTACTATGCTACGTATCTGTGAGGTCAATGCACATCAGCTATATGCACATTTCATCAAAAAGGACCTGGCTGATATGCAATGTGTTAGCAGACAATACACTATGTACTGACCACTTTGTTGAACCATTCCTTGGACAGGTTGGTAAAGTCTTTTACATGACCCAATCCAAGCTGATTTATGAATATAATGACAATGGCCTGGACTGAGTTTCAAGCCAAAAACTAAACAAACGGAGTCTTGATCTAACTATTATACAGAAATAGTCAAGTCACTAGTGTTTCCAAAAAAATGAACTGCACATGGAAATAAATTTACCTTCGAGAGTATGAAATCCCCAAGCCATCTGTTGCAGTCGACATAGTTAGAATGAACAGAAGCAGTGAAAACCTGAAAACAGTAATAATTATATTGGCAAAGATCAAAATAATAGGAACACAATAACTGTCTATAGAGGGGTTTTTTTTTTAACAAAAAATAACAATAAAAAAGAAAGTTTTACAAAATAAATAAAAATGTATGGCTGATACTTACAGGAAACTGTACATATTTTGTGGGGAATTTGGATGGAAGGTCAGTCCATGTAAATGACTTCTCAACATATGTCCAGAACTCTGTACATGTTTTCAGACGTCATAGACCCATACCAAAGAGCAATTGTCATAAGATTCACAACATAATCCACCAGGCAACAACTAATGAATTTCTATAACAAGACCAATGTGAAAGAAACTATTAACATGAGTTGCCTTTTCCCTTTAAGAATAACAAAAGCTATCAGCAGGTGTTGCGTACCTTTCATTGACCAGATCTTTACAGTGTTATCCATACCGCAACTGGCAATTCGGTACATGTCCGAGGGATGGAAGTCCTATGGCAACACAAGTTCCCTTTTTACAGTTATCATATTACCATAAATCTTCCATTATAATTTAAAATAGAAAACCTTTATGGAGTGACTGAAGGGTGCGTGTCTCTCAAAACCTACCACGCTCAAAACTTCATTGCGATGGCCACCAGCTCCAGCAAATATCAAAATGCAGATGCCAGTATGTACATTCCATAGCCTAACTGATTCATCCTGTTAGAATACCCACCCAAACATCAGAACTAACAAACCTAAGGGCATGCATCTCATGATCATTGAAAGTCGATCGAAAAACCTTGCTAGCAGAAACTACAAGAGAAGGTTTCAAAGCCTGAGTCCTTATTTCATTTATCGATTCCCCATGTCCAACGAAACTCTGCACAATATAAGCATTTTAAATGAATCCATGTTTCAACAATATATGTACCATATTGCGATATTTGTATTAAAATGAATATCCATTTAAAATTTATAACATGAAGAAATATGGAAAAGAAAAAAAAAAGAAATGGACCAATGTTCTCAAAGAGTTCTTTTCGTAATAGTAGAAATGGATTTTGTAAGTGCTTTTACATCTCACACAGATGATGGATATCACCAATTCAATAAGGATAAATTCTGTGTCATGTTTAGTTGCAAGTGAGGAATCTTGAGTGCCCCCTCACTAGGGATTTGGATCAGAAAGGATTCCTCGCATTCCATGTTTCTCTGGTACTGTTAGAATCAATGAGGATTTATTCAATCCACATCTGGTAACAAACACCAAAATCCCGCGGAAATAAACAGCCCTAATAACATTAAACCTAGCATTATTAGCCTTTCCCCAAACTTGTGAGCGTAAGAAGTGAGGCCCGCTTCACGATATTGATCGACCTAAACTCTATCAACACAATTAGTATGAAAAAATATAAAAAGAAAATCAGCAAAGATTCAAAATGAATTAGTGATGAAAGACGTGTTAAGACCTTGGAGTTTCAAAGAGTATGACTTCTAATAAGCATGAGTGGAGAAGGAAAATTCACAAAGGCGATCCTAAATAGATAAGACTACAATGATAGTGAAGATTATGAATTAGATAATCTCTTGATTGAGAAATACTATTTTGAGGGGGTTTTTTTTTTTTTTAATGGAAACACGAATCGAACCGTCAACCTCGTGTTTGTGATAATGAGCACCATCTGACTGTGCTACAGGCTCTTGCCTAGTTTGAGGGTATCATCAGCAGTGCTTAATATAGACTAGTCCGAGGGTAGGATGCTTAGAATTTAATAAAGATTAGATAGAGAAGTACATAGCTCTTACACACTGATTCACATAAATACGCGCACATAACACATGCATAGATGGGCAGAGAGAGATTTTAACTCTCTTTTTTGCACCTTAGAAAATTTTGGATATAAGAAGAGATAGCTTTGTCTCTACTTATATAGAAGAACCATTTAAACTGATTCCAAATTGATGGGATGTGGTGGTGACCTAATGATGAGAGTTAAGCTAGTGGGAGACCTCACTTCATTTTAAATGAGAGAGTAAAGTCACTTTTTTGCACCTATAAAATTTTAGGATATAAGAGGACAGTTTTTTCCCCAGTTATAAAGAAGAACTCTTTAAGCCAATTCCAAATTGATGGGATGCAGCTAAGATTATGACAATGATGGTGACGGTAATGGTGGTACTGATGATGAGGGAGAGGGAAGGAGGGGCAGATGGTTTCTTCTTCTTCTTCTTTTTAATTTTCCTCATTACTTCCTCACACAATCTTTTCCAAGTCATTGCTTCCCTCTATGGACAGCAGCTTCCAAATTCATCCTCAGATTCCTAATCCCACAAACAAAGGGAACACAATGAGGGATGAGTAAAGCGAAGCGCATATGACCATATGAATAATAGGACAAATGGGAAAGCAAGATTGAATTCACACCTAAACAAGGCAACTCTATCATCTCTCATTTATGATGCCCCGATAGGGAATTGATACAACACAGATGCACCATGGACATCAGGGAGATGGATTTTACACATAAAACATGAAGTATCGGTTACAGTATGACACCTTGCTTATTTTGAAGTATCCAGGTATCACAGTCCCATTCCCATAGAAATACAAGATAACCATACTTATCTTCCTGATAGGCAGCACAAAAGATAAATTGGAAGGGAAAGCTATAGTAGTTTTCGTTTAAACAGGGGATAGCTATAAGCTCTCAAGCCTATAAATCAAGAAACCCACGAAATAGGGTGTGGATTGAATTCAATTTGATTTGAAAAAAAGAATAAAGATTTAACACTGATTTCTCCTTCCCCTACGCTATCCAACTTCACACCTTATATAAAGTGTGGCTCATGTAAGAAACAGTAAGAGAAGTGTATCATAGGCATTTCCCATTGTAAACACACACTATGTAATACCTTATGTATATTTTCACTGCCAGCATCAATGACACGGATAATACCATTGTATCCACCGGCAACTAAAAACGGCGTCCCGTCGAGATTGCATGCCCAACTCAAAGTATAGAAAGACTCCTCCTTCTGAACTATAGAAGAACATGCAAAAGATTACTAATCATTAGAAAGAACAATAAAGAGATACTAAATGAAGCTAAGATCACTAATTCAATGTAGGGAAGCTCTCACTTACGTCTTCATCAACATATGCTTGCAGAACAGCAATAACACCTCCTTCAAGGCATTGGTAAATAGTCACCTATGAAAACATCATGCCATTTCAATGTAGTTGATTAAATTCATCAATGGATTATGAATCACAACCCGGCTATACTCAGTATGAACTGAGTAGGCCCAACTCCGCCAAATGTTCTAGTGACCCAGTTTAACTTGTGGATCAACTTGAATACTCAACTAGTTTAATGGTTATTCTGAATTACGGTGACCAGTATAATTCTCCCTTAAGAGCTTGGTTGGATGAGAAGAAAGGTAGAAGAAGTGTACAAATTTTAACTGCAAACATTTTCACCACCGTTATTCCTCATCTAAACCAAACTTTGAATGTAGGGAAAAGTTGTTGCCTATGGCCAGTCTATATCTTCATACACCAAGTACATGTAACTCAGTTTACATGTAGAAGGCTTATGCATCTGATAATCCAAGTTACCTGTAAGTGTGAGTTGCTTTATTCTTATTATAACAAATTGCAGGTAATTAGATTTACTGGTAAAGTGAGCTCAGAAAACCAAATTCTGAGATCCAAATGGACGCAAGGGATTTCTCTTCACCCAGTTTGACTGCATTTTTTGTGGGGAAAAAAGTGAACCACTTAGTGTAGTTTTCTCCACTTGATGGGGAAAGCAAAATCGCACACCAACGACTACAGAAACCATAATTCCCCTGCTTTAGCTATTGGATAATCTCTCCATCACTAGTTTTATCTAGTGAACACCAAACGCGACTAGAGCGGAAAGTGGGGTTTCTCCTTGACTTCTCCACCAAGCTGCATAAACCACCTAAGTCCCCTTGTGGATGTGGAGAAAGCAATTTCCCAAGAGAATTTCCTTTGCCCTAGTTTGGAGGGACCAGTTGCTGTAGTTTTCTCCCCCTTGCAGAAAGCAAAAATCCCACCAAGGAATAGGAAAAAGAAAGAGTTTTCCTACTTAAATCATTGGATACTCCCTCCACCTCCAGTTTTATATGATAAAACCACCAAATACAAAGGTAAAGTGATGTGGGGTTGGGTTTTTTTTTCAAATATAAACTGACTAGATACATAAAAAGAGCTCAATGTACAAAAAGAAAAAGAATCATCCCACCAAACCCAAAAGACCAAGATCAAATCAAAACGACACAACAAAAACTCCCAACTTTCCCCACAACATCTGCAAATTTCACACCCAAAAAGTTTTTGTTTTCTTATTCAACTTCCACCAAGATATAACCTTTTTGCTCCAAGTTGGGGTTCTTCCACCTTCCCCACATCCAAACACCACTGAAGAGAAAGCCCAGATGAACTGGTACAGGAAGTTGGAACCCCATAAATTAGCAGAACTCCAACCCAAATCAATCAAATAGATAAAAAAGAAGAGATGGGTGGTGATCGTTAAAGAGTCAAATACCGACCCGATTGCCTCCAACAGTGGCAAAGACGTTGTAGTAACGAGCATCGACGAAATTGAAGGCAATGGCGTAGAGAGGTCGCTTGCCTTCTTGGACCCTGTTGGAGACCTTGTACTCCCTCTTCTTCGATGGCGTCAAAGACCCAACTACAGGTTCACACCCCAGAGCTGTCTTCACCATCCTCTTCCTTCCTTCCTTCTCCCTGCAACTGCAATGGTAAATGGCCTCAGAGAGATAGCGCAAGTGCAATGGCAGAGAGAATAACGTGAGTTTTAGGGGTAGGGATCAAAATGGGTCGGGTTCGGGTCGATTCTGTACTACATCTGTAACCAGGGTCTGGTAACTCGGCCATAACCGTGGCTGAATTTATTTATATTTCGGTGGGTCGGGTTGGGTTCGGTTTTGGCTTAGCTGGAGATTGAACATACTTGTATGTTGATAAGCAGCTAGGAGGATAATTTAGTTGGCTTAGGACCACGGTTTGCACTCGAATATTGTAGGTTCGAAACTATATTATCAAATTGTGGCTACAGGGGAGTTTACCCAACTTTCTTTTGTGCCCGAAGGGATTAGTCCAGTCCATGAAGGTTGCGAACCCTCCGATTGGAAAAAAAAAAAAAAAAAGTTAATTGTATGTTGATAAGGCCTAACTGATTGACTCGACCTGAATGAAACTTGAAGTTGACTGACCTGAAATCGACAAGGTTTGTTAAATTCCAACCCGAGTGCAATGTGGGTTTGGCCAGGTTGAGGCGTTTGGGTCAGGTACCCAAACTTTTTGATTTGTTTTACTATATATATTATGTATTATAAGAATTTCAAAAAAAATATATAGATATTATGTATTATATTATTGGATACTTGGGTCTGGTTTAGATATCACAAGCCTAGATGTGATCTGAATTTCAGCATGTTTCAAATCCAAGCCCAACCCAAGCTTCAATTTTGACTGGTTGGGCCATGTGGGAAGATTCAGGTTTAGCACAACCCTAAGTTACTACCCTGCCCAAATTGGGATTGAAATTTATGTTTTTTTTTTATGGGTAACAAAAAATCTATTTATCTATCTACTCTTATAAAAGAGAGAAAAAGATGCATCTTTTTTTTACTAACCATTGTGTGGCCCACTTCATGTCATCATTTCTTTTCTTTTTTCATCTCATCATCATCATCATTTATAAAAGAGAACTTTTCATTTATCATCATTTCATCTCATCTCATCACTACACACTTGCCCAATCACATGAAAGATGTGGACCCCACTTAAGATAATAATATTATTACTCAAAGCAATATGTGGGCCGCACTTAAGATAATAATACTATAATCTATATATATTATTACCCATCTAAAAGAGAAGAACTGTGTAGGCCCCACCTTATATAATAATAATATAATCTATACATTATTATTATTATTATTAAGAACAAAATGACATAACTTGTGTGGGCCCCACTTAGATAATAATAATATAATTTATTGCCCAATCAAATGCAAGATGTGGGCCTCACTTAAAATAATAATAATATAATCTATTTATTATTACTCAAATGCAAGATGTAGGCCCCACTTAAGATAATAAAAATATAATCTATACATTATTATTATCCTTCTAAAAGAGAAGAACTTATGTGGGCCCCACCTATATAATAATAATATAATCTATACATTATTATTAGTATTATTAAGAACAAAATGACATAACTTGTTTGGGCCCCACTTAGATAATAATAATATAATCTATATATTAATATTACCCTTTTAAAAGAGAAGAACTTGGGCCCCACTCATATAATAATAATAAAATTATAAAAGAGAAGAACTTGTGTGGGCCCCACCTATATAATAATAATATAATCTATATATTATTATTATTATTTCTCTATCTCTATATCTATATCTATATCCATACCCTTATATAATAGAGAGTAAAGTGTAGTACTTTTTCACTACACACCTGCCCAATAAAATGCAAGATGTGGCCCCACTTAGTATTCTCTATCTCTCTATCTCTATCTCTATCTCTATCTCTATCTATCTATCTATATATATTTACTCTTATAAAAAAGAACAAAATGATAATGCTTTTCACTACACATCATCGCCCACTTATAATTTTCTATACCCTTATATAAAAGAGAGTAAAGCGTAGTACTTTTTCACTACACACCTGCCCAATAAAATACAAGATGTGGGCCTCACTTAGTATTATTATAGATATATATAGATATAAATATGCCCAATAAACTGCAAGATGTGGGCCCCACTTAGTATTATTATTTGACATAATAGTTGTATTGATCTTGATTTATACCCATATTGGAAGAATAATAACAAGTTGGATAATGTGATAACTACTACTAAATATTATTGCTCTTCTAATATTAGTGATTACTAAAGATAATTCCATAAATGTAATTTAGTGGTAGGTCTTATAGATTGATATAGTAAAATTATTGTTGTTCTGTACAATTTTTAGTTTCTTAATATACAACTTTTGTGAATTTTTTTATTATAAAAGGGTATTTCAAGGGCATGAATATGATTATTTATTATTGCTCTTACTCATGAGGTTTAAATTGAAAAACCTTGATCATTTTCTAACACATTTATATCTTTTATCATTATAAGCTTCTTGTTGTTGTTCTTCTTCTACTTCTTTTTATATATTTCAATGAAGCGTCATTCATTTTCTTAAAGGAAAGACGACAATCTCATAGAAACTGCTTGTTATGCTAGCGTTACTACTAACTTCAGAGTCAGTGAATGAAGTGATCATTTTTCAGTTTTTTTATTCTGATGTCCTTAGGTAGGATGTAATTAATTTTTTTTCCTAGAATCTGATTTTGTAGTGAATATATAATGTTCATGGTAATTGGTTAAAATAGTAAGCTCATCTTGTTTTTAGTTTTTATTTTTATTTTTTTATAAAACTGCAGGTTATCAATTTAACCATGCTTTCGAATGGCAGATCAAGTCTACCTAGAAACTGATAAGTCGACTTGATAGATTAAATAAAGTAAATTTAAATTTTTTTGTACACATTCATGATAAAATATCTAAAAACATGTGACTTATATCCTCAAAAAGTTATATAAATTCCATATCGATTGTCTTTTGAGATCTCATTTTTCTCACTATATCATCATTTTATTATTTTCAAATGTATAGGAAAAAAGTAGTGTCAGCTGTATTTGGACATTGCACGGGCCTTGCAATTTACATCACTCATTTTCTGTTAAAATTTGATTTTTAAATATATTTCAGCTTCTACTAAATTTTTTAAGAGCTTTATTTTTTTAAATTATTCTTAGTAAAACTGTGTGTTTGGTGCACGTGCATTGCACGTGCAGGGCTTCACTAGTATATATTAAAAAGGCAAAGGCAATTGAGATTTATGTTAACTAGTAGAACATAAACAAGCTAATATGTCAGCCCAAATTGACACGCACATGATGTTATACGAATGCCATTATAATATATTAAAGTCAAAGGTTATGGGTTTAATTTTTACTTATAACTATGCCTTTTTGTTCTACTATACCGTATTTTCTGTAAACTACTTATCTAATGCAACTATTCACTCATATTTTTTCTCATCGAACCGCTCACAACTACTTTCCATGTTTTAATGTTTTCGTAAAACCTCTCTTCTACCACATTTCTTCTATTCTCTTTCAGTCCCACTTTTCTTATTTTCATTTGATGTAGCTTATTCTATGAAATTAGGTACTTTTATAACTATTTTAATATTTGATTATTTATTTTACAATGCATCAAAATACCATGTTAAGCATGGGTTATTGTGCTTGTATACTATATTAATGCAAAGTCTTTCCAATATAATTTTGACCACTCAATGTGATTTTGACCATACATGTAATCTAACTTTAATCTAATTTTTATGTTCTCTCCTCTCCCTTCTTATCTCTTGTGACTACCCACTTTATCTATATCTCTATTGTAATATGGTTTGCCTTCAGTTAACCACAAGCCTCCAAACTTCAAATCCTTATTTTCTTAAAATACATCAAAACAGCTGTCAATATCTCCATCCATTCCAAGTCTCCTCTCTCTCCACTATCCTCTCTCTAAACTAACTGAACTCATAACTTCCTCCAAAAAAAAAAAAAAAAACTTCCCACTTCCTAACTGCTCTCCTATCTCCTACTCCAAATACATGGAATATGAAAAAAAAAAAAAAAAAACTAGACAGTAAAGGAGGAGAAGGAGAGAGATATAGCTTTCTTCGTTGCTACACTTCAAGGGTTGGCTCTATAATATATTGAGTATGTTCATTGTATTTAATATTTGTTTCCTCCATCTTTATGTCTAACTGAAGCCATGGGTTCTATAGAACGTGATTTTGCTAAGGAGACTATTTGGAATTTGGAATGGGGTTGGGGTTTGTTTGTGTTCTATTTATCTATTCCAAATTGTTTTTCCATGTTTGGGTTGAGGTCACAGGCACTGTGAACGTAAATGTGAAATTGTGAATTGAGTGGCCAAAAACCTTTTGAATTTAGTTCACCTGACATATTGACATATTCTGTTTCCATGTTCAGGCTAAGCCATAATTGCGAATGGGTTGAAAATCAGCCCGAAGGAAATATTATAATAATCCTAAACAAACAGCCCATAAACCGAATCCTCCCAACCAAACACCCTAGAATAATCAAAACTAAACACCCAAATAAATTCAAATCCCCCTAAACAAACAACCTGGGTCCTCATATCCAAATAAGCTGAACAACTGTAAAATTGAATGAGCTTAAAATCTGCCCAAACAATGACTTAAACTTGACTAGATTTTATCTCAAACAATTGCTAAAATTAGGCTAGGTTACAACCAAATTTCGACAGCAAATGGGTTGAGAGTTTGGTCGAGTCTAGAGCTCTAATTGGGTCAAAAACCACCCCAAATAGATAGATGTGGTGAGCTGAAACACAGACTAAAAGAGAGTCCTAAAAGGACTGAAAACTGGCTCAGCAAACTACTATGAAAAGGCTAAAAATCAGTTCTGTGAATAGACTTGAAATTGCTCCACAGTTTGGGTACAAATAGGAATTAGTTACAGTGGATTGGCTAAAAAAAAGGTTTTTAATGAATACTGTCCTGAACCCTTGACCAAGTAGGCTAAAAAAAAAGGCAAAATTAGCGAAAGGTCCCTATAAGTCATTGTTTCCAGCCTCCAGTCCAAGGAAATACTTTTTAAGGGCTATGGTCCACTCAGCTAGACTTTTTCCAGCCTTAGGTCCCTGAATCCACATGTTTATATTATTTATGATGAAAATACCCTTTCAACCATTTTAGGCATTAATTTTGAAATTAAAATTTTTAAATCTTTAGTTTCCCTCTTTTAAAGATCGTCCAGTTGGTTGTTGATGAGAATACATGTTCTTCACTGGAGAAGACGACTCACCATACCGAGACCCAATAACCACCCAACTCAACCATCCACTGTCGCTGACAGCTTGAGATCGCGGTGGAAGACGCCGCAAGAGTGGCAGAAGCGAACGATAGAGATGAGCTGCTGGAAGTAGCGGCGGCAGAGATCCAGGCGGTCGCAGGAGACCTTGGAGAAGAGCTCGCCGCTGCGAACGTACTCCATGATGAAGTAGATCTTGGATCTGGAGGCAAGGACCTCGAAGAGCTTGACGACGTGAGGGTGGCGGACGTGGCGCATGATGG
Organism: Litsea cubeba; assembly: GCA_012931725.1. Lineage (NCBI taxonomy): Eukaryota > Viridiplantae > Streptophyta > Magnoliopsida > Laurales > Lauraceae > Litsea > Litsea cubeba. Next base: position 56,225,894 of record CM022953.1, read on the forward strand.
CGATCTCGCGTTCGATGTTGGAGGAGAGGCCGCGGCGGACGATCTGTGACCTTGGCGTTGGCCGGAATCGAAGCGGATTCCGACGAGGTGCGGTTGGAAGATGAGCTCATCTCCGACGTCTTTTCGTACGGTTCTGGTGAGGAGAAGGTACTTTTACCACGATGGCAACGGCGACGATCGATGGTATCGTCGTCGCCGTTGCGGCGTATGTGGAATCAGGGATGAGGTGGTGGAGGAGATGTTTAAGGTTTTTGGCGAAGGAGGAAGAGGAGTTTTTTATTTGAAATGGAATGGAGAATGGTTGTGTTGTCTGTTCTTTTTGACAGAGGGAAATGTGAGAAATGGAAGGAAAACGAATGGTCGTGTTGTCTATCCTTTTTTACAGAGGGAAATGTGGCCTTCGTGGAGCGCATCAACCTCCTGAAACTCGCTCCTAGCGGGCATCTTGGGCGAAGATATTTTGGGGGAGATGGGTCTTGTAGCAGAGGTCGATGGGGGAGATGGGTCTTGTAAGCAGAGGTCAAGGAGATGGGTTTTGGGGTTTTCAGAGTGGGAAGAGGTGGGCGGGTAGTGATGATGGTTTCTTTTTTTTTATCTGTTCTGTAGTGGAGGTGGAAGATGGGAATGGGGTGCTGTCGACAAAGGTGGTGAACAGAGGGATTGAGATGGATAAACGGATAAAAGGGGAATTTCGTGGAGGACTGACGTCTCCCCGGTGATCGTTCTTTGGCATTATTTATCTTTTTTGTCAAATTTATCTCAGTTTCTATCAAATTTATTTGAGTTGTTGTCAAATTTATCTGAGTTTTTGTGAAATTTATTTACGTTTTTGTCAAGTTTATCTGAGTTTTTACAATTTATACGAGTTTCTGTTAAATTTATCTGAATTATGGACAAATCTATCGGAGCTTTTGTAAAGTTTATCTGAGTTTTTGACAAATTTATCTGATTTTTTACAAAATTTATCTGAATTTTCGTCAAATTTATCTGAGTTCTGGAATAAAATTATCTGAATTCTGAATAAATCTATCTGAGTTTTTTGACAAGTTTTTTTGAATTTTTGAAAAATATAGCCTAGTTTCTAACAAATTTATCTCCATTTTAAAAATCTTAATTGACTTTTTGAACAAATATTTCTGTAATTTTGGCAAATTTAGTTGCAGGTTTTGCTAAGAAGGGGATTTATCTGATTTTTCGTAAAGTTTATCTGAGTTTTTGCCAAATTTATCTGAATTTTCTTCAAATTTATCTTAGTTCTAAAATAAAATTATCTTAGTTCTGAACAAATCTATCTGAGTTTTTGGCAAATTTATTTGAATTTTTGAAAAATATAGCCGAGTTTCTAACAAATTTATCTCCATTTTGAAAATCTTATTTGAGTTTTTGAACGAATATTTCTGTAATTTTGGCAAATTTATTTGTATTTTCTTAGATCTATTTGTGTTTTTTAATTTTATTTGTGTCCTTTGAAATTTATTTTTATTTTTTGAAATAAATTTAACTGAGTTTTAAAAAAAATACTTGAGTTTTTGGAAAATTTTTCTGAAATTTGAAAAATTAGTTTATCTTAGTTTTGGCAAATGTATTTAAATCTTTTTAAATTTATTTGCATTTTTATTTACGTCTTTTGAAATTTATTCGTGTGTTTTGAAATTTATTTGCATTTTTTAAATTTTATTTGAATCTTTTGAGATTTATTTGAGTTTTTTGAAATTTATTTACAGTTTTTTTAAATTGATTTGGATCTTTTGAAATTTATTTGTGTCGTTTTAAAATTCTATGCGTTTTTTTTGAGATGTATTGCATTTTTTTTGAAATTATTGCTTTTTTTGAAATTTATTTACGTTATTTTGAAATTTATTTGTATGTTTTTAGAATTTATTTGAAAATCTCATTAATGAGATTCCATTAGTCGTGGGCAATTAGATGTTAGTTGACCATTATTAATGGGATATCCCACCAATCATGGGTTATGATTTAAAGAAATGGTAGACTAGACATTTTAGGTGTGAGAAAGTGTGGGAGGGACCTTTGGCTCTATGACTTTTTTTGTGGATCTAAGGCCATAAAGTGAAATGTTCAGGGACCTGTCGCCGAATGCCCCAAAAAAATGGCCAAGTAAAAATGGTTTGAGGTTAAAGACTCAACCTAGCCAAGTATGGCTTTAAATGGGACAATAAATGAGAGCTATAAATCTGTATCATGGGCCTAAGTGTAACTGTAAAGCAGCAGTACATTACCAAAGGTGGCACTACAAAGGTTAAATATGGTCTCAAATGGTGACTATAAATGGTTTCAGACCTAGCTTGAATGAGGGTTGAAAATAAATCGGGTTACATCAGACATAGAGGTTGGGCTTCAATAAACATGTACCCTGAACCCATAACCTCGATTCAATCAGAACATTAAATATGTTGGGTTTTCAACAAATGCGTTGAATTTATCCAAGCAGATAATGAGTTTAGATTCTAGTTTGATTGTCTACATTGGTCTATGGTGGGATTACAAATGGGTTACAACTTGAGCCAAATTGGTTTCTCTAAATGGGCTAGGACTTGACCCAAACTGCATTCTCTAAATGGGTTTCAGCTCAAACTGAAATTGTAAACTGTCTCATTATTGGGTTACAATTTGCCCATATTTCCCTAAGTAAACTCTCTCATTATTGGCCTGAAAGGGACTGAAATTAGACAGAGTTTCCGCCCATTAACGACAAATATATTGGGTCTAATTCAGGCCATATTCTAAATAAGGTCAGATTTTGAGTCTAATTCAAGATAGAATATTGGGTCTGAACCAGACCAGATTTTTGGGTGTAAATCCAGCCAGATTTTGGTCTAATTCAAGACAAAATATTGGGTCTAAACCAAGCCAGATTCTTAGGTCTAAATCGGGCTAGATTTGGGTCTAATTCAACAAAAAATATTGGATCTAAGACAATTGTTATGGTGCTTACATCTGGATCCATGACTTGGATTACCAAGAGTATTTTTAGAAATGCACTAATTAACTTATAGATTACAAGGTAATTTAATGCTCGGTCACATATAATGTTCGGTGAAAGAAGATAAATTAGTAAACAATATGACTTAATGGGCATAAAAGTCATGACCCACATGTGAAGCAATGGGCCCAGTCACATGAAATGTGGGTCCCAGCTGCATAAAAATGCATTCCCATCCCATCCATCACATGAATGAAGGCAATAATAACTCATCAGAGAAGGAGTCATAACATTTGACTTTCCTTCTAGTTAAATAGATGGACTATAAGTATGCGGGTCTTCCGACAAACTTTATTAATCGAGAATTAATGAATATAAATTTTAATAAGGTCTTAAGTTTTAACTTATTACAAAGGAGGACACACGTTTTGAATCATCTTAAATTAGTAACAAAAAGGACTCAAAAGTGTACTAATTAATAAATTTAATAAAAATAATTCTTATAAGTCTGTGCATTTAGTGATTCCGTGGTCCGTGCATAGCATGGGGTTTTGCTAGTTATTATTATTATATATATTAAAGCAGCAGGTTTTTCGTGGGGGAACAACACATGGCGGAAGGGGCTTCCTGGGAGGACGACACGTGGTGCAACCTCAGACTTTTTGTAATATTTCCCTTTAAATCCCTATCCCTATCCAATGCAATTAACCATACCCCACTGCAACCCACATTCTTGGCCCTAATCATTATGGGCTCAAATCAATCCAATCCATCAAACCATGCCCAAACTTCAACCCACAAAACCCGTCCTCAGAACTGAACCAAACTCCTCAAAACTGAACCAAACCCAATACCAAACTCATCAAAACTGAACCCAGCCCGTACCTAACCCACGGCCTGGCCCATAGTGCATGGCCCATCGGAAAAGATAGGGGAGAGAGGAGTCCCAGATCTTTGGACTCCCTCCAAACCCCTTAAACCCCGTCTCTCCCCCTCTATCTCCTCTCATCAGATTCGTAGATCCCATCACACGCGCAGAACCCCTCACCTCCATCGTCCAGGTGTTCTCTCTCCAGATCTTTATCACCCTCTCCCTCTCATCATCTCCGTCTAGATCTCATCCCCCTCTCCCTCTCATCATCTCCATCTCACAACACCCCTGCGCATATCTCTCTCTTCGGCCCTCTCCTCCCAAGGCAATGCCAACCGCCACCATCACCCTCTCCATCTTCCTCGCGTGGATTGCGTCTCCCTCTCACCCTCGGACTCCGGAACCAGGTAGGCCCTCCTCTCCTCGCAACCATTGCATCTGCTTCACCTCCCCTCTCTTCCTCTTCTCTTCTTTTTTCTTTCTTCCCTTCATCTTCTTTCTTCTCTCCCTCTCTTTTCTTCTCTCACTGCAACCCAAACCTGCACTTTCACCTGCACCCACCGCACACACCGCACCTGCATCATCTTCTCTTCTTCTCCATCTTCTTCTTCCTCCCACGCTCACCCTGTGCGCAGTCACCTACATCACCTCCCCTCACTTTCTCTTTCTTATTCTTTTCCTTCTTCCCAGCACACACCTGCACCCACCTTCTTCTTTTCCTTCTTCCCTGCACCCACTCTTAGATTCGCAGATCCCATCACACGCGCAGAACCCCTCACCTCCATTGTCCAGGCGTTCTCTCTCTAGATCTCTATAACCCTCTCCCTCTCATCATCTCCGTCTAGATCTCATCCCCCTCTCCCTCTCATCATCTCCGTCTCACGGCACCCATGCACTGATCTCTCTATTCGGCCATCTCCTCCCAAGGCAGCGCCAACTACCACCATCACCCTCTCCATCTTCCTCGCGTGGATTGCGTCTCCCTCTCACCCTCGGAATTCGAAACCAGGTAGGCCCTCCTCTCCTCGCAGCCATTGCATCTGCATCACCTCCCCTCTCTTCCGCTTCTCTTCTTTTTTCTGTCTACCCTTCATCTTCTTTCTTCTCTCCCTCTCTTTTCTTCTCTCACTGCGACCCACACCTGCACCCACTGCACACAACACAACTGCATCATCTTCTCTTCTTCTCCATCTCCTTCTTCCTCCCACGCTCACCCTGTGTGCAGCCACCTACATCACCTCCCCTCACTTTCTCCTTCTTCTTCTTTTCCTTCTTCCCAGCACCCACCTGCACCTACCTTCTTCTTCTTTTCCTTCTTCCCTGCACCCACCTGCACCCACTCATCTTCTTTTCCTTCTTCCCTGCACCCACCCGCACTTCCACCTGCGCCTGCTCCTGCATCATCTTCTCTTCTTCCCCATCTTCACAAACCTCCCACGCTCACACTGCACCTCTTCACTCAACACAGAACTGGGTTTTGTCATGAAGTTCTTCTTCTTTTCCTTCTTCCTTGCATCCACCTGCACCCATTCTTCTTCTTTTCCTTTTTCCCTGCCCCCACTCTTCTTTTTTTCCTTCTTCCCTGCACCCACCAAAACCCACCTACACTTCCACCTGCGCCTGCTCCTGCATCATCTTCTCTTCTTCCCCATCTTCACAAACCTCCCACGCTCACACTGCACCTCCTCACTCAACACAGAACTGGGTTCTGTCATGAAGTTTTGCGCCAACATAAAACTTACTGCACCCACCGCACACACTGCACCTGCCTCACCTTCTATTCTTCTCCATCTTCTTCTTCCTCCCTCTCTTTTCTTCTATCACTTCAACCCACACTTGCACTTCCACCTGCACCCACCGCACACATGGCACCTGCATCATCTTCTCTTCTTTTCCATCTTCTTCTTCCTCCCACGCTCACCCTAGGCGTAGCCACCTACATCACCTCGCCTCTCTTTCTCCTTTTTCTTTACCTTTTTCCCTGCACCCACCTACACTTCCACCTGTGCCAGCCGCCTACATCACCTCCCCTCCCTTTCTCCTTCTTCTTCTTTTGCTTCTTCCCTGCACCCACCTGCACTTCCACCTGCGCCTGCTCCTGCATCATCTTCTCTTCTTCCCCATCTTCACAAACCTCCCATGCTCACACTGCACCTCCTCACTCAACACAAAACTGGGTTCTATCATGAAGTTCTGCGCCAACATAAAACTTACTGCACCCACCGCACACACTGCACCTGCATCACCTTCTCTTCTTCTCCATATTCTTCTTCCTCCCATGCTCACCCTGCGCGCAGCCACCTGCATCACCTTACTATATACTTTAGTAGAAACTCTAGCAATAATCAACTTTCACTAATGTCTATCTATCTGTACATACCTGAGTAACCTCAATAACAATGACTTTACCTTGGTCTTTCACACGGAGAATTCCAAGAACCATAGTGATTGGGTATTTTCCTATTTTTTGGAACTTTGAAACTGTGGGACCCTGGTGGGCTCATGATGGTAGATCTGATCCGTTCCTATCCAAGTCAGTACATCAGGTTATCCTCCTCACTCAACACAGAACTGGGTTCTATCATGAAGTTCGATGCCAACAAAAAAATGGGCCACTCGGATAGTGGGCCCAACGACTCAAGAATCCAAGATCAACCCCATCAACATGGTCACACAATTATGTATGGCCAGATGACCGGACCATATCCACGATCCAATAAATCCTTGGGTCCCACAGCTGATTAAATATAAATAAAATATTTCAATACTACTCACGTATCCATCTGATCAGCTTAGGACGACCTGATGTAAGATCCATCAGTTATTCGCCAAGCTGATGTACTGACTTGGATAGGAATCAAACAATATGAGATGGAACCATCTGTCATAATATTCGTGTGAATGGGTTCTAAGACATGGATCAAAATTTTGCCAGATATTTATGACTTATGATTTATGATTAATTATGACAGAAATTTCCGGATTTCTACTTGAGGCGTTTGGAGAAGCTCATCAAATTGTTTTAATCTTCACATAATAAGGTAATATATTCTCCTATTACTATTTAATTTACTATTAGGGATGTGATTTATTATATTAGATGTTAATTCATTTCACTTTTCAACCCATTCTCAGATTTTTTTTATTAGTGTTTTTCATTTGAGAAAGATGGAGTAAAAAATATATGCCCATTTAATAATTATTCAACAAAGGGTTTCCTTTCTACCGGAATGAGAGTAAGATCCATTAGTTATTATTTTGACATTTTACACTTTATTTACATGGTTAATATTTAAATATTAATGTAGTTTTTATTTTTCTATCTTCCTTTATTTTCCATTTTAAATTTGTAATTATCACATATTAATCCCTTTTTTTTTCACTAGTTTTGTTTCCATATACAAGGTATAGGTGTTTATTATATGATACTAAGAAACAAATATCTTCCTCTCTTATCTTTAATTAAAAATGGAACATCAAGAGGATATGAATCCTTCCAAGATTGCAAGGCAACGTCGAACTCAACTGTTACATACGGATGAAAAGACTACGTCAAAATGAAAAAACAATAACATCTATAGGTGAAAACCTATTTAATAAATATTATTTTAATTTTATACTAAATAAAATTAGTTTATTGATAATTCTTAGAAGTCGTTCTATGGAAATTCGTCATTAAACAGATGCATGTGATAAAAGTGAATATCAACTTTCGAAAATGAGAAGAATGACAAGATTTCGCTCCCAACTTTTAGATGCACCAAGTGGATGTAAATCCCCATTTCTAAATAACCGCATTCAGATGCTCCAAAATGAGCTAAACAGCCACATAAAAGTTTTCAGAGGTATATTATTAATTATTTCCTTATAAAATCTAATTAGAGAATTACATTTTATTTAAAAATAATTATTAATATATTGTTTACTATTATCGTCAGTCTATGAACGTAGTCATCAAGTCTCGACACAGCAACGTGATGTCCATACTCCAATTGTTATCAATCAACAATGTTTGTCGTCCCAAAATCAGCATTATGTCTATAACCTTGCTTGAAGAGAAAGAATTATGAAGCTACAACATCTTCGTGCAACAAATCGCCCAGATTTATCAACTGTGTCAAGTGCCATAAATTGTCATATAGGAAATGAGGAGAGTTCATTATTACAAGATAGATTCAATGACAAGGAACCACGTGATTTATCAATGAGCTTGAGAGGTATATTATTAATTATTTCCATATAATAATGTAATTTGATAATTATTTTTTATTTAAAAATAATTATTAATATATTGTTTACTATTATCGTCAGTCTATGACCGTTGTCATCAATTCTCAACACAGCAACGTGAGGTCCATAAACATGCTCGTAGACAAAGAATTATGAAGCTACGACATCATCGTGCATCAAATCGTCGAGATTTATCAACTGTGTCAAGTGCAATAAATTGTGATATAGGAAATGAGGAGAGTTCAGCAGTACAAGATAGAGTCAATGACAAAGAACTACGTGATTCATCAATGAGCTCGAGATTTTCATCTCAAACAAGTATGTGGACGTTATAATTTTTTTCCTATTCTTCAATCAAGTTTTCAATTTAATGTTGCTAACCTAATATTATTAAGTAGGAAAAAAGGTTGGAAGGATAGACTTTGGCCCTCCAAGTGAGACATGTATTAAATGTGGTGCTTTGATATGGAAACAAGAAGGAACTAAAGGAGGAGCTAATGATCGAAGATATATTTTCAATAGGTGTTGTAGAGACGGGAAGATACTGTTACCCCTCTTAGAACATCCTCCTACATATTTGAGATCACTAATGGAAAACTCCAACATCCAACATTTATCGAAGTTCAAAAAGTCTATCAGAGCATACAACAATGCATTTTCATTTACTTCATTTAGAGTAAATATTGACTACAATGTAGCAAGTGGAGTGGGTCCGTTTACATTCAGAATTCATGGTCAAGCTCACCACATGATTGGATCGTTGTTACCAATGCAAGGGGAAACTCCAAAATTCGCCCAGCTTTATATATATAACACCAAACATGAGGTTCAAAATAGAAATCTTGCATTTACACGACATACAGAATACGGATGCTTTGATGCTTTAATCATAGAAGAGTTGAAAAATAAATTAGATGGTGTCAATCCATATGTAGGCTGCTTCCGATCACTAAAGGATAGATTTGGACGTGAATATCCACGAGATCTAAAGATGAGAATACTGTACGATAGATATAAAGATCCAAGGCAATATAATCGACCAACGGCAAATGAGGTAGCTGCATTATTAATTGGGGAAGAATCTTCAAAAAATGATAGTCGGGATACCATCTCAGAAACTGTCTCAGGATCTTTATAGAGAATAAGCGAACTACATCCAAGTTATATGGCATTGCAATACCCATTGCTAATTCCATATGGAGAAGATGAATGGCATGCCAACATATTATATAATCAGCCTTCATGATTATCAAAACCAAATGTGTCAATGAGAAAGTACTATTGTTTTAGGGTTACAGCAAAGGAATGATGAAGGAGAGACGATTTTATTATCTGGTAGACTCTTGCACCAGATCATCGTGGACGCATTTGCATGTATTGAGCAACTGAGAGCAAAGTACGTCAGAAATAACCAGACTACATTTAGATATGATTTTTTTCCAAGGTGCCTTAGATGCAGTAGTTCAAGGAGATACAAGAGCATCAGCAATAGGTCAACGCTACATATTACCTTCTTCATTTACAGGAAGCCCGCGTTACATGATTCAACAGTATCAAGATGTAATGGCGATATGCCAATGGGCTGGATGCCCAGATATTTCTTAAACATTTACGTGCAATCCAAGATGGAAGGGAGAAGTTGCGTCTTTCTTTGATGATGAAACTCTTTCACTAATCAAATAGAAATCTCCAAGACCTTTAGATCTTCCATGCTATGACCTGTATCATATTCTCTTTTCTCAAGAAGATGGGTGGGATCTCCAAAAGAAAGCAACTAGGAACTCTAAGGAGGAACTAGAAGGAGAACTAGAAGAGGGAGAGAGAGAAGTGAGGCATGTGCAACTCTTGCACAAGGGGTGGACGTCCAACACTTGGACTTGAGTCTCCTTGGGCGTGTGTAACATCAGGGACTTCCAAGACCACTTCTCTCCTATTTTTAACATAAAAGCAAACCTCTTTTGTTACTAATTAAAATAGAAGTCTCACTTCCATAATAATTGGCAACTTATTATATCATAATTAGAAGTCTTACTTCAAATATGATTAGTAACTTTCTAATTAAATAAAAATCTCACTTCTACTAAAATTAGTAACTTTACTATTACCACTATTAGAAGTCTCACTTCAAATAGAAATAGTAACTTTCTTTTTTAGAGTTCAACTAGAATTAGTATCTTTTTAATAACTTGGGCTAGCGTGGGGACCACTAGGGATTCCTTAGAAAACTGGCTCCAACTGGGACTCGCAACCCCACAACTCTTGTATAATCCGGGCCCTCAGTTAATTGCAAATAACTCTACTATATGAATGCAATTGAACTTCAGTCTTAGGAATATTACATAAAAGACCCTAAACTTCCCTATGACCACAAGTGGCCCCTCTATCAATATCCATGGATCAATTGGTTTTCGTCTTCCAAACTAGATCCACTTCTTATTATCCTTGAGCCCAATTAATTATAATGATCATAGGTACCTTTTCAATTAATTTTTAATCGGAATGGATGCGCACAAACCAATGAAAAATCCATTAATTGGCACAAGGGAATATTAAACATAGATTCCATCTTGACCATTGAATGTTCTCACAGCTCTACTACCACGTGCCGAAATCATCGAGGTGTTGACCTACAGTTGGCCTCACTCATTGGTGACTCAAATCAAATGAATAGATAGAAACTTGAGTTTATTAATGTCTCAGGATTAAGAGCCTATTGCTAGAAAAATATGAGAGCAGGCCTTAAAGTAAAGACAATGTTCATAAGGTGTTTCTCATGATCCTTCAATACATCCAATGTACCACCACTATGATCAAGAATCTTACATTCAGATGATCGAGATAAATTACACTATCTCATAGTGATCAAAGTGCTGCAACCTTGTCAGATGAGATGTCCAATCTCATCACTGGTTGTGAAGATATTTAAGTATAAAATTTACTATACGTGTCTCCCGTGTGTGGATCTCATCCATACACATGTATTGCATCTAGTATACTCATGGACCCCGGTTCATCTCATGATCATGTCATTCGTATTGATTATGTGCAAGTATAAAATAAAATAGCATTCATCTCATGAAAGGAAAACATGATTATATTGATAAATAAAGAAAGTAATCAATTTAATTCATCAATCTAATGGATTGAGACCATAAAACTTATAATCTCCCGCTTGGGCTCAATGACATTCAGGGTTGCATCTCATGCCCATCCCATCTACAAATTGCACAAAGACTTTGGTAGTCAAAGGTTAGTAAAGGGATCTCCCAGATTGTCTGCAGAGGCTATCTTGGTGATCGTAACATCACCTCTCTACATAATCTCTCCAATCATATGTTACTTCCTTTGTACATGCTTTTGGCTCTTGGGTTTCTTGGACTTAGCGACTGCCCTGTTGTAATCACAGTAAACTGTGAACGGCTGTCCTGCCAAAAGTACCACTCCAAGTTCCATAAGGAATCTTTTCAGCCAAGCTGCTTCCTTAGCTGCTGCTCAAGCGGCTACAGTATAAACACTTATCTAGAAGTTGATTTCTTGGAATCCTGATCTAACTAGAAGTCACTATCTATGTATCCGACTGGAATCAACTCATTACTGTCGAAAATCAACATGTGATCACTAGTTCTTCTCAAGTATTAGAGAACACATCTTACAGCAGTTCAATGGTTTGGACCTGCGTTAGACTGATATATGCTGAATAGGCCCATTGCGTGATAGATATTCGGTCTAGTACAAAGCATAGCTAACCGTAATAGCACCTTATCTATGTACGCATTTTGGGATAAGCCTATCATCCTATTTTTCTGGGCTTAATGGAGTTTTCTCCCTAGGATGTAGCTAGCTTCTCCCAAGTCCTTCATAAAAGTCTTAACCAACCAAACTTTTACTATTGGCAACATCCCTGTCACTCCCTAGGAGAAGGATGTTATCGACATACTATGTTAGGGATTTTGTGTATTGCATTTTGATGGATGGATTATCATTTTAATCATCATTCAAATTTTCACACATGCATTGATTTAGAAAAACTTGAAATCTTGATTTACACATGCATTGTTTTAAATATTTCAGAACTTATGTTTTATGCATGTTTTGATTTTAAACATTGGATTCATTTAGTTTGATTAAAAGATTTTTAATCAAGCTAACCAAAGTTTTTAAAAAGTTTAAAATCATCTTTGGCATTTTATGTTTCATGTTTTTAAACCTCTTAGTTTGATTTAAATCATGATTCTTAGCTTGATTCAATGGCCCAAAAGTCCCCAGAAGAAATCTTTTTAAATATGCAAATTTTGGGGACAATGGTCTCAGGGCCCACCATGGACCCGGTCGACCGAGCAGATGACCGTTGGGTCCTTTTCAAATGGTCGGATTTTTTACCGTTAAGGGCAGGTCGACTGAGCTATGTATGGGTCGACCGGGGACACGCAGAAACCCACTTTTTGGGTATAAATACTAGTTCATTCCTTTGAAACTTTTGAGGAACCAAGAGGCCCTCCTTGAGATGTTTTGAGGCCAAACAAAGGGGAGTGAGCTAAGGAATACTAAGGGCTATTTGGAAAGCTAAAGCTTGGAATCAATAGTTAAATCATCTAAGCAAGCTTGCTTTTCTTAATCATATGTCTTCATGCTTTGTTTTAATTATTTGTAAATCTTTTCTAGCATGCTAAACTATGATTTGTTGTGTCCTTAACATGTATATATTTTGAATTGATTTATTATTTTGGATGCATCACCTTGATTCAAACCAAGTAGGACTAAAACTGGTATATCTAAGTGAATCATGTTTTGAAAACATCTTTGAAATTATATGTAACATGATTCCTATACTTGATTGAATATTTGGTTGTTGTTTTTCATCATAAGAAAATCTCTTTCAAATCTATCTTATGTTTTGGATTCAACAACTTCACAAATCATATGTATTTTATTTTAAAGTTTCACAACTTGTTTAGCATTAATTGGTATATCATTTTAAAGTTATATTTTTTAATTATATGTGATTTGACCCTTAACTTCAATCAAATCTATTTTTGTGTTTTACACTTTCAAATGCTTTAAGCATACATTGATTGAGCTTCTCTTTTAAATTAATTGAAGTACTTATGCATCACATGTTTTGTTCTTTGAATTTCACAACTTGTTTAGAATAGATAGGTATATCTTTTGCAAGTTGCTTTAAACATGTGATTAGCATTCTTTCCTCAATCATAAATGTTTTATGAGCTAAAACTTTTAAAAGCCTTTGGCATACATTTATGAGCTTTTATTCTCAAATTGATTGAGGACATCATACATACATATTATATATTCATCTTTGCATTCATATTATGTGTGTGTGTGAAATATATTTTCACTTTTATATCCGCCTAATTAAGAGGCATTGTATTGAGCTAAAAATGTATCTCCATCAAGTGTATTCTAGACACTACTTAGAGAGAGAACCAACCTTTTGGTTGCAAATGTTATTGCTTAGCCTTGAAAAGCATATTGTAAGAGGTTATTGCTTAGCCTTGGAAAGCTTCTTGTAAAAGTTATTGTTTAGCCTATTGAAAAGCATACATAGTGGAAATCCGGTGGGGTGTAGGAACATAAGCCGATAGTGGATGTAGGCATTGAGGCCGAACCACTATAAATCATTGTGTGATGGTGCATGCTTTGTGGTGATTGTGACGCCCCGAAGTCCCACATCGACTATAGGGAGGAATGTGATTGGGATTATATGTAGAGCTCACACCCTTACCTTGCATGAGGCCTTTTGATGGGTTGAGGCCCATCAGAAACAAAACCGTGAGGCCAATGGGCCAAAGTGGACAATATCATGCATGGGTAAGGGGTGGGGCCTTACAAATGGTATCAAAGCCGACTCTCGACTAGTTCGAGTGTAGGTCCCCTGCCGTGGTCTGGTGCAAGTGGACGGGTTTCCATGTGGGCGGGCCAAGAGGGCTGGCAGGCTACTGCACAGGGACGTGCGGCCTTAAGGGGGGTGGAATGTGACGCCCCAAAGTCCCACATCGACTATAGGGAGGAAAGTGATTGGAATTATATATAGAGCTCACACCCTTACCTTGCATGAGGCCTTTTAATAGGTTGAGGCTCATCAGAAACAAAACCGTGAGGCCATTGGGCCAAAGCGGACAATATCATGAGTAAGGGGTGGGGCGTTACAGTGATTGTTTTTGTTAGCTTCCGCATTTAGTTTGATAATCACAGTAGTGGCTAATTTAATTTAAAGAAGTTAAAATCGGTCATAATTGGTCACTAACTTGAAGCTCACCCTATTCACCCCCCCTAAGAATCAATCTCATCACTCTAAAACTTTTTCGAGTTAAAACTCCAATAGTTGGTGGGACTTCAAAGTGAACCCTCAAGGACAATCTTATCAAGACCTTAGGTGAATCTTATCTTCAAAGGTAGAAAATTGGACTAACCTTAAGGCCTTGAACCTCACTAGACCAACCTATTCTTTGTAGTCATATCTAATTGTTCTTTGTAGTTATATCTAATTGTTGGTCATGTTACATTTGCATTTTGTTCTACATAGTCACATCTCATAAATTGTAATGTTTCTTTGTGATCAATTGATTTTATCTTCATGAACTTTTAGTTATATCTCATGGTTTTCAAAATCCTTTGATTACAATTTTATCTTGATAGTTTTGCATTTTGTTCATATAGTTATATCTCTTGTAATGCATTTCTATTGATGATCAATTGATTGTGATTACAAAAGCTTTCATAGCTAGATTTTTTCATGATCAATTGATGTTGGAAAATCATTTGATGAATGTCTTTATTAGATCTTTTTGGTAAATCAAATGATTTGAAGCAATTTAAGTTTTCCATTGATTTTTTAAGTTATATCTTCAAATGGAAAATTATTATTTTTGAAAAATCAACTTGTATGTGTTCCAAGTAGTTACATCTTTTGAAAAACAAGTTGAAAAATTGTTTGGTGGATGTTGGGGATTGATATATGTAAAAATGATTTTCATCTTGCTCTTGCTTATTTAAGTTTCCTTTAAATGAAAATCAATTTTCTTGGGGTATTATGCAAATGATTACATGTGGTAAGAGCTCAATTAATTGATAAGAAATTTTATACGTACATATTATTGTCGATTAATTTGAGTAAAGCATGTTGAATTTAATTGTTGATAATTTGCCCCTATGTTCCCCAATTTTTATTTTCCATGAACTTACAAGTTATATCTTTTGGTATGGAAAATATGTAATCAATTTGCATGAGCACTTGTAGTTATATATCCTTGATTATAAATTGAAAATCTGATATTAGTTCACTTCATGGTTTTCAAAATCACTTGATCGTAATTTTATAAATGTTTCACTGTTGGATTTTGAATATTGGAGTAAATTAAAGATCTTTGGAAAATGTTCTAAACTTTATTAGTTATATTTATTGAAGCATTTTTCTTGAATTTATTTCCTTATGCTTATGATTATATTATTTAGAAGGAAATACATTTTATAAGCACTTTGCATGTTTGGTCAACAAAGTTACATTCTTTCAAATGCAAAGTGATTTTGATGTTATGTCTTACTTTGTGTGGTTAGGTATGGGGTCATTGATTTGCATATTTTTGCCTAACTTTGTATATCTTTTCATTAATGCAAATTGATGATTGTTTATGTGCTGATTGTTTATGTGCTTTATAGTAAAATCTTTTGTTTCATGAACATTTGAGCTTCTTAAGTACATATGTGATTTTGTGTGCTAAATTCATTTGGTATGATCCTCATATCCATTTTCCTCTTCATTATAAGACTAATACATTTGCTAGAGTAGAGGTTTTACGTGATAGATTGATTGATGGATCATTTAAGATGAATTGGAATTGAACTATTATGCTTCATAGGTATACCCTTATATGAGATCCATTTTTCATCCTTATGCGATCCATGATATCCTTCTAACTTCATACTTCATACCTTCTTGTACATGCATATAAATATTCTTTATTGATGATATGGTATGAGTTGGATCATGAGTGTTGATTGATTCTCTCTATGCAAATGTCAAATGGTTCAATGTATGGTTGTGCTTTTAAGTTATATTTGAAGACACCATACTAGAACTCTCAAATCCATCCTTATGCCTTTTATTCATTGTTTGAAATGGATGATTATGATGCTGATTCATGTGTATTTTCTAAGTGATGACATCCTTATACATGTTTCAACTTCATAGTAGTGTTCTTGATCATATGAACTTCTTTAAAATCCATTCCTTGTATTATATAGTTTGAATCTATGATTTGATGTTGAATTCATATGATTTGACACTTTGAAAATTGCATACATCACCAAGCTATATTCTTTTATGCAATTTAAGTTGTTCATCACTATGCTCATTAGTTATATCATTAAAAGTGATGAATTTCCATTTATGTTGCTTGATGGAATTTTGTGTTTGTCACATCCTTGCTCTTAATCAAGTTTCATATTCAATTAGTATAATTTCCAATTGATGTCATATCTTGAGAATGTGATAGACCTAATGTACATTGGTTTGAACTTGATAGTAATATATTTTTATTCTATGTCACATTCCATTTGCATCATTATCTTCATGTTTGCCTCCTCTCTTGCACATATAGGTAAATCTCATGACCACCATGTTTATGTATTCATAATCTTGGTTGGTTAATGGTTGAGGTAGGCTTCATGTTTGATCTTCATTTCATTCACTTTGCACATGATAGTCATATGTTATGATTGGATGAAATGATTTCAAAATATATATATCATATGATTTTCATAGTTATATTGATTGATGCTATGTTTAGTAAACCCCATAACATCATGGATAGCTCTAAATTGGATTAATCGTAGTAGTTATATTCTTTTTAACTCCATTTTAGAGTGATTGAATTAATAGTCGTATCCTTGAATTTCAATTGGTATTCTTTATTCCAATTGATATCCACGATCGCTTTTCTCTATGACCTTGCTTTTTATTTTGGTAATTTGATCATATTAAGCTCCATAGTCAAAAGTATCCTTCTCTTGAAGTTAACCCTCAATTGGTTAAACCATCTTCTCATTGCACCAAATAGTTAAATCTATGTCAACAGTTTGAAAAAAGGAGAGTATGGATTGAAGGGGAGTGTAAACCTTCATAAGAAGTGTTAGTTTTGATCAAATTCACCCTTGTATTGGCTTTTTACCCTTACAGCTTAATACTCATACATGATACCCTGTTATGAACTTCATTTTCGATTTCTTTTGTTTACAGGTGCTACTAAAAGGTATTTTCCTTATTTCAAGTGTGTAAGTACCTTTACAATTTAATGTCAAAGGGGGAGAGAATGTCCAAGTCTCCCAAGGGGAGATATTGTATGATCTTCTACAGGGGGAGAGAATGCATATCTTGCCTAAGGGAGAGAGTGCATGGTCAAACATGGTCAAAGGGGGAGAGTTGAAAGAAAGAAAGAAAGCTTGGGAGTTAAAGAAGATGCCTTGGCTAAAGAAAGGAAGCTTGAAGAATGATCAAGCACCAAGCATCAAGAAGAATGAAGAAAAAGACCTAGAGCGCAAGCCAAGTCAAAAGAGCAACAAAGAGATTTCAAGACTTGTCCAGCTTAGGGGGAGCTGAAGACTTAGTTTGTAAATTCAGTGTTGAGTAAGTTGCCTTCAAATTGCAAAGGGGGAGATTGTTAGGGATTTTGTGCATTGCAATTTGATGGATGCATTATCATTTTAATCATCATTCAAATTTTTACAGATGCATTGATTTAGAAAAACTTGAAATCTTGATTTACACATGCATTGTTTTAATTGTTTCAGAACTTATGTTTTATGCATGCTTTGATTTTAAACATTGGATGCATTTAGTTTGAAAAGAAGTTTTTCATCAAGCTAGCCAATGTTTTTAAAAAGTTTCAAATCATCTTTTGCATTTTATGTTTCATGTTTTTAAATCTCTTAGTTTGATTTAGATCATGATTCTTACCTTGATTCAATGGCCCAAAAGTCCCTATAAGAAATCTCTTTAAATATGCAAATTTTGGGGAAAATGGTCCCAGGGCCCAGGTTGACCTGCAATGTGCTCGGTCGACCGAGCCCATGGACCTAGTCGACCGAGCACACTGTTGGTCGACCGAGCAGATGACCGTTGGGTCGTTTTCAAACGGTCGGATTCTTTACCGTTAAGGGCAGGTCGACTGAGCAGTGTATGGGGTCGACCGGGGACACGCAGAAATCCACTTTTTGGGTATAAATACTGGTTCATTCCTTTGAAATTTTTGAGGAACCAAGAAGCCCTCCTTGAGATGTTTTGAGGCCAAACAAAGGGGAATGAGCTAAGGAATACTAAGGGTCATTTGTAAAGCTAAAGCTTGGAACCAATAGTTAAATTATCTAAGTAAGCTTGCTTTTCCTAATCATATGTCTTCATGCTTTGCTTTAATTATTGGTAAATCTTTTCTAGCATGCTAAACTATGATTTGTTGTGTCCTCAACATGTATATGTTTTGAATTGATTTATTTTTTTGGATGCATCACCTTGATTCAAACCAAGTAGGACTAAAATTGGTATATCTAAGTGAATCATGTTTTGAAAACATCTTTGAAATTATATGTAACATGATTCCTATACTTGGTTGAATATTTGGTTGTTGTTTTTCATCATAAGAAAACCTCTTTCAAATCTATCTTATGTTTTGGATTCAACAACTTCACAAATCATATATATTTTATTTTAAAGTTTCACAACTTGTTTAGCATTGATTGGTATATCATTTTAAAGTTATATTTTTTAATTACATGTGATTTGACCCTTAGCTTCAATCAAATCTATTTTTGTGTTTAAACACTTTCAAATGCTTTAAGCATACATTGACTGAGCTTCTCTTTTGAATTGATTGAAGTACTTATGCATCGCTTGATCTGTTCTTTGAATTTCACAACTTGTTTAGAATAGATAGGTATATCTTTTACAAGTTGTTTTTAACATGTGATTAGCATTCTTTCCTCAATCAGAAATGTTTGATGAGCTAAAACTATTAAAAGCCTTTGGCATACATTTATGAGCTTTTATTTTCAAATTGATTGAGGACATCATACATACATACTATGCATTCCTCTTTGCATTTATATTGTGTGTGTGTGTGTGAATTAGATTTTCACTTTCATATCCACCTAATTAAGAGACATTGTATTGAGCTAAAAATGTATCTCCATCAAGTGTATCCTAGATACTACTTAAAGAGAGAACCAACCCTTTGGTTGTAAAGGTTATTGCTTAGCCTTGAAAAGCATATTGTAAGAGGTTATTGCTTAGCTTTGGAAAGCATCTTATAAAGGTTATTGCTTAGCCTATTGAAAAGCATACATAGTGAAAATCCGGTGGGGTGTAGGAACACAAGCCGGTAGTGGATGCAGGCATTGAGGCCGAATCACTATAAATCATTGTGTGATGGCGCATGCTTTGTGGTGATTTTTTTTTATTAGCTTCCGCATTTAGTTTGATAATCATCACTAGTGGCTAATTTAATTTAAAGAAGTTAAAATCGGTCATAATTGGTTACTAACTTGAAGCTCACCCTATTCACCCCCACTCTAGTGTTCTGATCCAGGACTTTCATACTATACTAGAAAAAACTACCCGGCCTCATTAACTTTTCATGTACA
Source organism: Litsea cubeba (assembly GCA_012931725.1). Lineage (NCBI taxonomy): Eukaryota > Viridiplantae > Streptophyta > Magnoliopsida > Laurales > Lauraceae > Litsea > Litsea cubeba. Next base: position 56,245,591 of record CM022953.1, read on the forward strand.
CTCATGACTCATCCGGATTTTGACAAAAATCAAATGACTTAATTGCCTTGTCTAAAAGGGATGTTCTTGTTCCGGGGTACCTGTTTCGATTCATAAATGAACTTCTGTAGCTTGCAAACTCTTTGCTCATGGTTAGCTATAAACCTGTCTGAATGCATCATATATATGTCTTCCTAAAGATGGTTGCCATGAAACGTCGTCTTGACATCCATTTGCCAAATCTCCTAACCGAGATGAACCGCAATGGATAAGAGTATCCGGATGGACTTGAGCATGGCTACTGGCGATAAGGTTTCCTCATAATCGAAACGTTCTTTCTGAGTATATCCTTTCGCAACAAGCTTGGCCTTTAAAGGTCTCAACTCTTCCATCCGGTCCTCTCTTTCTCTTGTAGACCCACTTGCACCCAATAGGTTTAATATTGCAGGCAAGTCCACAAATGTCCAGACCTGATTGGAGTACGTAGACTCTATCTCAGCTTTCATAGCATCCTGCCAACGTCCCGAGTCTATGCCATTAATTGCTTCATCATAGTTACAGGGATCTTGTTCTGGTTTTTCTGAGATTGCCTCGTAAAACTATCCCAAAAATGAGAACCTGTCAGGGGGCCTGACAATTCTCCCACTACGACGAGACACTGGTGTAATAACTGGGTCAGGTGTGGGTGGATTCTCTTCAAGTTCGGTCACATTTGGATTTGGAATTGATCGCTCTTGAATTTCTTCTAAGATAACTTTTTCTAGAGATTTCTGGTCAATCATACAATCTTCCTCCAGAAAAACCGCATTAGTGCTGACAAGCACTTTTTGCTCTCTGGGATTATAGAATAACCAACCTTTAGTTCCTTTGGGATATCCTATAACAATGCATACTTCCGACCTCGATTTCAACTTATCAATCTTAACATTCAGCACATGTGCCGGACAACCCCAAATGTTTAAATGTTGTAGACTAGGCTTTCACCCAGACCACAACTCTTGAGGAGTCTTAGGCACTGACTTAGATGGTACGTGGTTTAGTATGTACATAACAGTATCTAAGGCATGTCCCCCAAAAGAATATAAGTAATCCTGAGAAACTCATCATAGACCTGATCATATCTAAAAGAGTCTGGTTCCTTCTTTCTGCTACTCCGTTCTGTTGAGGCATACCAGGAGCAGACAACTAGAATTGAATCCCATTTTCTGACAAGTATCTCATAAAATCAGCAAAGAGAGATTCTCCTCCTCGATATGATCGAAGAGTCTTGATACTTTAACCTAATTTCTTTTCCACTTCCGCTCGAAACTCTTTGAACTTTTCAAAAGTCTCGGACTTACGGTGCATAAGGTATATGTATCCATATCTTGAGTAATCATCGGTGAAAGTAATGAAGTATTCGTATCCTTCTCTCGCTCTGATTAATGGGTCCATAATTATCTGTATACACTAACTCTAATAAATCTTTGGCCCTACTGCCCTTAGATGAAAATGGTATTTTGGTCATTTTCCCTTCTAGATAAGACTTGCATATAGGCATTGGTTCTACTACTAATGAAGGCAATATACCACCTTTCACTAGCCTATCAATCCTGTTTAGGTTTATATGACCTAGCCTCATGTGCTAAAGTTTTGTTGGATTAGATAAATGTGACTTCCTTTTAATAATGGTCTATTATTAATTTCAGTGTCATGTATCTCATACATTATGGGAGTTAACAAATAAAAGTCATTGATTACCTTGTCAGAATATTGTTGGGATTGGTGTATACCCTAAAGCCCACTAGCTGCACTCTCATCTTTTATTACTGGATATTTACTGGTTATTTAATTGAAAGACTCTTTTATGCTTAAACATGTATATATGTATGGTTGCGTAAGGCCCATTGTTTCTAGTAAATGAATTAGGTGTGTAGTGTCTACGCACAGATAGGTCTAATTCATGGACACTGGAAACATCATATTTGTTCATAACTGAAAGATGGAGCTGGGCACTTCATCTTGGTAGAAGTTATAATGAGAGACTCTCCTGTATTCAGGGTGACTTACCTAAGTTATGGGAGGTCTTTCCCGGATTCATCTCATTAGTGCATATGTAATGCATTGAACATGACCATGGTAGGTGTGATCTCTAAAATAGTACTATCACAGAAAAGAGATCAAGTCACCTCATGCTACTGAGTAACCAGTGCTCTTAATCTTGAGCATTTGTGGATGAACTGACGAAGTCAAGTTCTTGTGCTTTAATTCACTATGGGTGAGATTCTTTTCATGGGTCAACAGCTCTGTGTTTTGGGTACTCGGACTTGATCAGTTGGGACGTGCAGATGCAATATAGAATCTATGCCATCTGATGATGGAATAATCGTCCCCTTAGAATTATCCGATTAATCATCAAAATCTAAGATCTTAGTATATGGATGTTCCATATGGATATTGAACTTGTGGGTCGCTCCCTGGATCAAGAGAATAATATTCGAATGATGATTATGTTAAGGATATGAAGTTCTGAGGTTTGGATGTAATCGGGAAGGTTGATAGTACATATGATAACCTGACTCGATTATGGATGTTACATAGAGGGGCATTCAGGTCATTACACTTAGTAGGTCGAAGACAACTGTCATTTTATGACAAGCTTATTATAATATATATTTATCCTTGGAGTTCAACCATAACTCTCTAGTGGAATGAGTTAAGGTTAAAATGATCTTAATGTTGCTATGGGTTTAGCATGGACATTTTGGTCATTTTGGGAGCCAATGTCAAATATGTCTTTTGGTCCCTTCTCTAGTCACCTACCAAGATTGGCATGGTTTCCTAAGATGTTTAGATAACATAAGGATGAATTATTTTAGTGGAAAAATAATTTTGAGTTTAAATTCAAATAGGCCTTTGATGGCATACATGAATTTAACTTTAGGTAAATTATATGTGGGCCATGGTGTGCATTGATATGTGGGACGTCCATAATAGGATTTCCATGGGTAAGGTTTCCAACTTTGAGTAGGACTCTCTACTTGGAAAGTTGGACTCCTCTTTGGATTAGTATTCCTATGAGTTAGTTTCTTTTTTGGATTAGGAACTTAAAATTAGTAAGTGTTCTACAACTAGGATTACTAATTGCATGGAAAGTTTCTTTTAGTTTCCTTTTCTAATTGGAGTGTTTCTTAAATGAAATAAGTCTTTCTTTTTTGGACATCAATTAGAATAAGGAGAGATAACTTTATGGGAAAGGTTTCCACAAAAGTTTCTATAAAAGAAACCATACAAGCCTTGGACGTCCAACACTTTGTAACACACTAAGAGAGCCACACGCCCAGCCCTTTGGAGGTTCTCTTCTTGATAGTTGAGAGCTTAAGGTCTGAGATTTTCCTTCGGAGAAATAGTTCTTAATTCCTAGATTAAGATCCCACCATCTTAGCCAATCAGATTTGGAAGAGAGATAGAGGAGAAGATCAAAGGCAATACTAGTGCAGAAAATTCCAGCAACTTGTTTGCAAATTGCAAGTCTGAGTTCGGGCCTTTGGATCTATTTTTTCAGAGATTTGAAGACTACAAATCTTCGAGGTATTAGTCTTCTATCATCTCTATTAATTAAACACATGTTGATCATGATTTAATGGAGTTTCTATGCGATTATTTATGGCTGATTTCCACTGCATAGTGCAGAAATCAGATTTTTTAAAATCTGTCATACTTTGCATCAGCCATAGTAGTCTCTTTAGGAGAAGTTTTCAGATCTGAATCGCGGTTTCCTTTAGTGGTATCAGAGCCACTCCATGCGAAATCATGATCCCATGATGTGATTAATTAATCCTAGATTAGATGGGGTATGGTGGCACCCTGCTGAAATTTATTTCAGATTTGTATTAGTGCTGTAATATTGTATGATGGTTACGTTCGGATTGCTGGAATTAGTTTTTCCATCTGAATCATGTTGTACATTATGCACTAACCTATTTGGTTGCAGCCATAATTAGCATCCTTGATGGTTCGCATGTATGTTGTGTGGATTTGGATGTTTTTTAATTAGTTGGAAAGTGTACGATTGCGCGGTTAGCAATCATAGGAAGTTGTAAAGTTTCCTTAATTTTATTCCAACTAGACTTGATGTAAGCTTTCTTGAAAAGCATAGGAATCTCCAATGTAATTTTGGTTTTGTTTTTCATGGGTTTGCTTGTATAAATCTATTTATGGAAACGAGCAAGAAAAGGAAAGTTTCAAGACAAGAAGGTTGCAAGAAATTGGAGTCCTTGGAGATCAAGGAGTCAAGACTTCTAGATGCATGAGGAGTCCTAATTCGATTAGGATTTGAAATCCTAAGAGCAAGGAGCCATCAAGGATTGCATACTTTTATTTGCTTTTATATGTGGAATGCATGGATGAATGCTTTATATAATTGCTATAATTGTCACCTAGAAACATGGCCACCATTAGGCTCTAAAATTGGCATCTTTATTGTATTAGATTGTTTTAGTTTGGCAAATTGTTTTAAACGGAACTTAGATCAGCACCTTCTATTTGTCTAAGGTTTAAAATTGGATAGGGTTTAGTTTATCTTGGTACCCTTGGTTTCCAAAGGAGGCTAAACTAAAATCTAATTAGATGCTACCTATGGGTTTTCATAACCCAAGATAGGTTTTTGACTCTTTGAAGGGATTTGCTCAAATGTTTTAAAGTAAAGGTTATTTGATTTTAAGATGACTTAAGTCATAAATTTAATTAACCAAGTTTGCTAGATTTAAAAAGAGCTTTTGAGTAAAACAATGTAAAGGTCAAAAAGTATAAACCCTAGCGATAAATAATCAAGTGGGAGAGGGGTTTAAGGAAAGACCCCACGGCCTTCCATTTTCGGTTCATGTTATCTCATTAAAGTGTTAGTAGGAACGGCCATCCATTCGGTGGAGTTCTTTAACTAAAGACCGCTTTGATGGGTTAATGGGTGAACTAATGTGAATATTCGTAATGAGGTGTTAGTAGGAGCGGCCATCCCTTCGGTGGAGTTCTTTACTAAAAATCACTTCTATAGAATGTCAATGAAGTGTTGGTGGGAGCGGCCATCCCTTCGGTGGAGCTCTTTACTAAAGTTCACTTCTAGGAAGGATAAAAGTCTCTTCCCTTCGGAAGACTTAATCATAGACATTCTGGGAATTTCATAAGAGATGGTTATACACTTGACATAAGACGGTGATGACCTCTCCTTAGGAGTTAAAGGGTTATTTGTCATATGAGGCCAAACCAATCAGTGATTGGACTACCACTGGATGTGTATCCAGATAGTGATAATCCAAATAAGTCTGCCTTAATTCAACGTGACTGTAGGCTCGGCCATCCCTTCGATGGAGGGTCTATGAGGAGGTTGAAACACTGATACATTATGATTGGGGTTGAATAATGCAAAAAGTTTTTTGTGCTTTGTTTTTCCTTTTGTAACAAGCACCATATGCATATTACATATATACTGCATGTCTAATTATAAACCGTTTTATATCCAGAAAGAGATGGGTAAAGACTCTTTTAGTCCGTTGATGTGCATTCTTCGTGAGAATAAACTGACTGGCCCTAACTACGTAGATTGGAAGAGAAACCTTGACATAGTACTCACTGCTGAGGAGTACAAGTATGTCTTGCTGGAAAACTGTCCCGATATTGATGCTAATTCTACTGATGACCAGTGGGAGGCTGAAAGGAAATGGAAGAAAGCGAATAGCATGGCTAAATGCTACATGCTCGCTTCCATGTCCAACGTGTTGCAAACACAGCACGAGCAAATGGACACAGCCTATGAAATCATGATGTCCTTGTCTGAAATGTTCGCAGACAAGAGCAGGCCAGCTAGGCACGCTGCTATAAGGACCATCATGAATGCTAGGATGGCTGAGGGAACACCTGTCAGAGAGCATATGCTCAAGCTGATAGATTGTTTCAATGAAGCTGAGATTCTAGGGGCTGAGATTGATGCAGGGAGTCAGACTGACATGATTCTCGAAACTCTGCCGGAATCTTTCAATCAGTTCAAGCTCAATTTCAATATGAGCAAGATGGACATGACTCTACCTGAGTTAATGAAAGAACTCCAGGCGGCAGAGGCTATCATGAAGCCCAAAGCCCAAGCTCATTTTTTCCAGTCTTCCTCTAAACTGAACCCGAAAGGGAAGAAGTCCAAGAAGAAGCAGAATAAGGGAAAAGGGCAGAAAAAGAACAATGCTGGTAATAAGAAGGACAAGGGTACAGATGGAAAGCCCAAAGGGAAATGCTTCAAGTGTGGCCTCAAAGGTCATTAGAAGAAAGATTGTCCCAAGTTCCTGGCCTCAGTTAAGAAAGGTACATCTTTTTCATACTACATTGAAACTTGTCTAGTGGTTGATTCTACTGACTCATGGATAGTAGACTCAGGAGCCACTAATCATATCTGCAATTCATTGCAGGGGTTTCAGATAATGCAGAGAATTGAGAAAGGAGAGTTTGCCTTTAGAGTCGGAACTGGAGCTAAAGTTTGGGCAGATGCAGTAGGAGTAGTTACCTTACATTTTCCATGTAATAGGATATTAGTTTTAAATAATGTTTTCTATGTTCCGGACATGAGGAAGAATTTAATTTCAGTTTCCAGATTAATTGAATTTAATTATTCAGTTTCTTTCCATTCTGGTATTGATATCAGTAGAGATGGAAATATTATATGTTTCGGTAGAATACATGACAACTTATTTTATATATATCCTATTGCTCCCACACTGCATAATGTACAACAAGAAAGCTCAACTTCCCTTAAGAGAAAGGTATCTTCAATCAATGACACATATCTTTGGCACTTACGTTTGGGTCACATTAACCCAAAACGGATTCAGAGGTTGGTAGAAGATGGGCCCTTGAGCTCATTAGATTTCGAACCTTTTCCTCAGTGCGAATCTTGTCTCAAGGGAAAGATGACCAAACGGTCATTCTCTGGAAAGGGACTAAGGTCAAAGGAGTTGTTAGAATTGATTCACACTGATGTGTGTGGTCCTATGAACAAACCGGCTCGAGGAGGGTATGAGTATTACATCACCTTCACCGATGATTACTCTAGGTATGGATATGTATACTTAATGCGACGCAAGTCTGAGGCGTTTGATAAGTTCAAGCAATTCAAGGCTGAGGCGGAGCTACAACTAGGGAAACATATCAAAGCCCTTCGATCTGATCGAGGTGGCGAGTACCTCCTGGGTGAGTTCAAGGAGTACCTCACACAACATGGGATTGTGTCTCAGTTATCTGCACCGGGTACACCCCAGCAAAATGGTGTAGCAGAGAGAAGAAACCGTACCCTTCTTGATATGGTAAGGTCCATGATGAGTCATGCAACCCTACCCATATCTTTTTGGGGATATGCCCTAGAAGCAGCAGCATACATTTTAAATCTGGTACCTTCTAAATCAGTACCTAGAACACCCCAAGAAATGTGGACAAGTCGAAAACCTAGTTTAAGACATATTCACATTTGGGGTTGTCCAGCCTATGTACTGAATGATAAAGCTACCAAGCTGGAACCCAGATCGGAAATGTGCTACTTCATTGGGTATCCTAAAGGAACGAGAGGTGGCATCTATTATCATCCAAAGGAGCAAAATGTGCTCATCAGCACTCATGCTAGGTACTTGGAGGATGATTGTATGATGCACCAAGAGCTTAGTTGTAAAGAAACCCTTGAGGAGATTCTTCCGGGATCTCCTATAACATCTGTACCAGATCCTGAGGCAGTAGATGAACAAGATATTCCTTTGAACACTCCGGAGCCTCGTCGTAGTGGGAGAATTTCTAGACAACCAGAAAGATATCTAGGAGTGTCTTTTAAGACAGACTATGAAGATCTAGTTGAGGATCCTACTAGTTATGATGAAGCAGTAACGGATATAGATGCTGACATGTGGCAGCAAGCGATGAAATCTGAAATGGATTCTTTGTATTCCAATCAAGTCTGGGAACTTGTAGATGCACCTGAAGGGATTAAACCCATAGGGTGCAAATGGATCTACAAGAGAAAGAGAGGAGTGGATGGGAAGGTGGAAACCTTCAAAGCAAGACTGGTGGCGAAAGGATATACTCAGAAAGAGGGTATCGATTATGAGGAAACCTTTTCACCAGTGGCTATGCTTAAGTCCATAAGGATTCTCTTGGCCATCGCATGTCATTTTGACTACGAGATATGGCAGATGGATGTCAAGACAGTTTTTCTTAATGGAAGTCCTGACGAATGCATCTATATGATGCAACCAGAGGGCTTCATTGCTAGTGGCCAAGATAACATGGTTTGTAAACTTAAGAAGTCCATCTATGGACTTAAGCAAGATCTAGAGTATGGAACATCAAGTTTAATCAGGCAGTCATATCTTTTGGCTTTGATCAAAACATTGATGAACCGTGTGTGTATAAGAAATGAAATGGGAAAGCAGTTGCATTTTTGGTTCTGTATGTAGATGACATATTACTCATAGGAAATGATGTAGGTTTATTGTCATCCACAAAGGTTTGGTTATCCTCTCAATTTCAGATGAAGGATTTGGGTGAGGCCAGCTATATCTTAGGGATCAAGCTTTTGCGTGATCGCAAGAATAAGATGTTAGCCCTATCCCAATCTTCTTACATTGAGAAGATATTGGTCAAGTTTAACATGCATGACTCCAAGAAGGGCCTCCTACCTTCTAGACATGGAGTACCACTATCTCGAGATCAATGTCCAAAGACATCTGAAGAGATAGAGAGCATGAGGAGAGTTCCATATGCATCCGCTGTTGGAAGCCTCATGTATGCTATGTTATGTACTAGACCAGATATTTGCTTTGCCGTTGGCATGGTTAGCAGATATCAGTCAAACCCTGGACCTATGCATTGGATAGCAGTTAAGCATATATTCAAGTATCTTCGGAGAACGAAAGATTATATGCTAACCTTTCGAGCAGATGATCTAACGCCATTGGCATATACAGACTCTGATTTCCAATCTGATAGTGATGCCAGAAAGTCTACCTCAGGGTACGTCTTTATTTTGTCAGGAGGGGCTATATCATGGAGAAGTGTCAAGCAATCCTGTATAGCTGATTCTACCATGGAAGCAGAGTATGTGGCGGCATCGGAAGCTGCGAAGGAAGCGGTATGGCTCAGAAAATTCCTGTTGGAATAGGGAGTTGTTCCTGCAGTGGATAAACCGATTGTCATATACTGCGATAACACTGGTGCTGTAGCACAGTGCAAAGAGCCCAGGAATCACAAGAAAGGAAAGCACATTCAGAGAAAGTACCACTTGATCCGGGAATTCATTCAGGATGGAGAGATAGTGGTGGAACATATTGCTTCAGCAAATAACTTAGCTGACCCATTCACTAAGACTCTTACAGAGAAAGTCTTCACTTCTCATGTTGAGTCTATGGGTGTTAGGTTAGGAAGTAGTGATCTTTAGTGCAAGTGGGAGTTTGTTGGGATTGGTGTATACCCTAAAGCCCACTAGCTGCACTCTCATCTTTTGTTACTGGATATTTACTGGTTATTTAATTGAAAGACTCTTTTATGCTTAAACATGTATATATGTATGGTCGCGTAAGGCCCATTGTTTATAGTAAATGAATTAGGTGTGTAGTGTCTACGCACAGATAGGTCTAATTCATGGACACTGGAAACATCATATTTGTTCATAACTGAAAGATGGAGCTGGGCACTTCATCTTGGTAGAAGTTATAATGAGAGACTCTCCTGTATTCAGGGTGACTTACCTAAGTCATGGGAGGTCTTTCCCGGATTCATCTCATTAGTGCATATGTAATGTGTCACGCCCCGAAACCGGGACCTGCAGCGAACCGATCTCGGGGTGCGAAATTTTGGAATAATTTGAAACTTTTTGTTATAGTTCCCAAGATCCGCGTGAATGAGGATAAACAAATTCCATCACGATCAGAGTATATTTTCGCGGAAGCTACACATGGTGTTACGACTCGGAATCCGTGGCCATCGGGTTCCGTGTCGCACGCAACCAATATCATAAAGCCATCAAATAAACAGATTGGCATAAATTGTAGATCATAGATCACTGAGCTGGTAGTAACAAATCTATTATTTCCCACATATTCAGATTACAATTAACAAATGTCTTAATTACAAACCCAAAAGAAAAAGGCTGATAAGGCCATACAAAGATATATCCAACTAAACAGAAATACTACCCCAAAGATTTGATACGAACTCCGGTGCCAAACTTGACATCTAGACGATATCAATGGGCAGCCTCTCACGTCAGACCAGCGGTCCCACCGCCTCCTCTGTTCAAACACCTACAAACAGAAAAGAGAAGAAACTGGCACCAAACAAAAAGGATCAGACACGACGGTCTGGCAAGCGAATAAACAAGTAATATGAAACAAAGAACATATATAAAACCTGATGAAATCATCGTAAAACCGGATAAATGGTCTAAACAATAATGACAATAAAACGTGCTAAAACGGTCGAAAGTCCGAACATAAATATCGAGACAAATAAACGGACAGTCTCTAAAGCATAAATATCTCGAAAAGATAACCACCTAAGCGAAGCATTTAATAATTGGAAGTACATTTAAACTGAACAGTAGAAACAATACGATAAAGGTCGATATCGTAAACATTAAACAATCAAAGCATAAAAAAGCATAACCGACAAGAATCATAAACTAAAGTAATATGCAGATAAAACCTAGGCGACCACAAATAGCTAAATCCTCCTATTACCGAAGTGATAAGAGCAGACAGAGCGTAGCCACTGAACGTGGTACTAAACAGAGGATCAGAACCGTAGCCATACAAATGGGACCGGCAGATCAAAAGTATCAGAACCGTAGCCATACAAATGGGACCGGCAGATAATTACCGTTGCCATGGTCGGTACAGACAGAATCCAAGCTGCAGCTGGCGGACAAATTAAAGATCCCAAGCCGGGTGATCAACCCGACAAGGTGACCTAAGCCTAGTGGTGCCTTTAGTTTCAAACTCAAACCGATACAAATCTATCATAATACTAATCCCTTTGGCTCAGGGGCTCACACCACATAGCTCTGGCCCCGTCTTGCCTCGGGGTTTTATTTTCGAAGTCATAGCCTCTTTGGCTCATGGGCTCACACCACATAGCTCTGGCCCGTCTTGCCTCGAGGTTTTTATTTTCAAATACTAGTGTTGTCAAAACAATAGTTTTATCGAAGAAATCCCGAATGTGACGAACATACTCCAATCTCTTTTCAAATCGAATCGGAGAAAACATACGAATATCTCTGGTAAACCGTTCAAATACGCATCAAGGTGATTTGTATAAAATCATACGGTCAACCCTTTCGAACATGGGAAAACACATGATTTTATAACAAATCATCGATGCTATTTAAATTAGTTCACCAAAGAAAACAAATACAAATACAAATACAAATACAAATACATTTTTCTGACTTGAAATGGAATGGATAGTGGAGAATGACTTAATGATTTATCAAGGAACCATCACAATGCACGTTTAACCTTTAAACATTGATTAATAAAGAATGTGTTTGATGCCAATGAAAATCCATAATGTTTAAAAGATAAAGTGCGCATTGAGACCCGAAAGGTTCCCGGATAATCTCACATAAGCTCATTCTCATATCATTCCCATTTCACAAATTTCCAAGTATCAAAAGTAAATCCAAACTCTTTAAAGTAGGCCCATGGTTGGCCTTAATCCACGTCCAAAATAGTCCTCAATAACAATCCAAAACTAACCTTAATCAAGCCCACAAAACAAGTTTAAAAACAGTCCAAAACTGATCCTTAAATGGTCCACAAAACAAATCTTAAAATCAGCCCAAAACTAGACCTGAACCAGGCCCACAAACAGATTTTTAAATCAGTCAAAAACTAGACCTGAACCAGGCCCACAAAACAGATTTTTAATACAGCCCAAACTAACCTGAACAGGCCCACAAAACAAATCTTGAAAACAGTCCAAAACCAAACTTGAGTGGCCCACAAAACTGATTTTTAAAACAACCCAAAATCAACCTGAACAGGCCCACAAAACTGAACCTAAGATGACCCAACATCAGGTTCTACACTGGCCCAAAAACTGATTTGAATCAGGCCCAAGGAAGCCCCTAAAATCTGGCCCACAAAAATCCCCAAATCCAGGCCCGAACCCGAGCCCAGACTGAGCTGGGCTCGCTCGAGCGGACCCAGACAGAAGCTGGGTCGCTCGAGCGGACCCAGACAGTGCCTGGTCCGCTCGAGCGACCCAGTGGGTCGCTCGAGCGGACTGGGCCTGCCCAGTCCAGCCCGAGTGCAGAATTCTCCATTTTTTTGCATTTTCTGATTTTTTTTTTATTCTTTTGATTCCTTATCTTTCATACTAATTTCCAAGAATTGTTGGGCCCTTCCTTGACCTTCCAAACTCATCAAAACCATCCATTCCATCAACCCAATTAACCAAACAATCACTTTTTAAAACAAAGTTTCTCCCCATTTCTTTGAACCCAACTCCTAACACAAGGAAATCAAGTTTTCTACATAACCAAGATGAAAGCCACTCCCAACACATTGTAAGACCATACATAAATGGAAATCCACACAACATTGGTTCATTTAATCAAAGTAAAACCATGATCAAAGAAGATTAGCACAAAGAAAAGAAAATCATGAAATATAACCAAATGAGAGAAAACATCATATTAATTGGAAATCCACTTGCCTTGGTCAAGAGAAGATGCAAAACACTCCATGAAGGTGCTCTTAAAGCCTCAAGCTCCAAAATCATAAAACCCCCAAAATAGCTTAAGAAGAAACCCTAGAAATCCATCCATTGCAAATCTCAATGAAAACCCATTGCATATATGACAAAGCCCTTCAAAATGGTTTGGAAAACAAAGATTTAGAGAAAGAAATCCATTGCTCACCTTATAAAAGCTCAAACCAAGAAGAAATGCATGGAAAGGTGGTCTCTCCTAGCCCAAATCTCTTGCAAAAGACATCTATGGAAAGCTTGGAGAGAGGAGAAGAAAATGGGAAGCTCAAATCTCCGTTTAGCACCAAAGAAGAAGGGATACATGAGGAGAGAGAAAGGGGCTGGGAGAAACCCTATCTCCTCCCTTGTTGCAGGAAAAAGGAAAAATGGGGAAGACAAGAAACCCATGGTGGTTTTATAGAACAAATGGGCTGGGCCCCATGGGCCCCAAACTTACAAGGGTCAAAACTAGCATTTGTGGGTCCCGAACGAAAACGACGAAGAAGACAAAAATGATCAGCGAAATATCTAGTTTCCGAAAAGTATATTTTCCCCAATTTCTGGAATTTTCGAAATTCATGGACAGATTTAGTGTGAAAGGTCAGTTTTGCCCTTTTTCTCGAAAAACGCATTTTCTGAGTATCAAATCAAAATGATCAAAACATGAAAGTTGTTAAACTTCATAAAATGAGTCAAAATACACCAAATCCAGAATTTTTAGAAATCCGAAGTAATTTCTCATAAAAATACAAATCATATAAATCGGGTCAAACCAAAGTCAACGGTCTACAAAAACTCAAAGACTAAGGAAAAATCTAGTCAAACTCAAAAACGCGGTCAAACTAAATCAAATCTCACTTAACAAGTTAAACCACGATTAAAACAATGCTAAACAAAAGGACTGGGATCGGGATCTTACATAATGCATTGAACAGGACCATGGTAGGTGTGATCTCTAAAATAGTACTATCACAGAAAAGAGATCAAGTCACCTCATGCTACTGAGTAACCGGTGCTCTTAATCTTGAGCATTTGTGGATGAACTGACGAAGTCAAGTTCTTGTGCTTTAATTCACTATGGGTGAGATTCTTTTCATGGGTCAACAGCTCTGTGTTTTGGGTACTCGGACTTGATCAGTTGGGACGTGCAGATGCAATATAGAATCTATGTCATCTGATGATGGAATAATCGTCCCCTTAGAATTATCCGATTAATCATCAAAATCTAAGATCTTAGTATATGGATGTTCCATATGGATATTGAACTTGTGGGTCGCTCCCTGGATCAAGAGAATGATATTCGAATGATGATTATGTTAAGGATATGAAGTTCTGAGGTTTGGATGTAATCGGGAAGGTTGATAGTACATATGATAACCTGACTCGATTATGGATGTTACATAGAGGGGCATTCAGGTCATTACACTTAGTAGGTCGAAGACAACTATCATTTTATGACAAGCTTATTATAATATATATTTATCCTTGGAGTTCAACCATAACTCTCTAGTGGAATGAGTTAAGGTTAAAATGGTCTTAATGTTGCTATGGGTTTAGCATGGACATTTTGGTCATTTTGGGAGCCAATGGCAAATATGTCTTTTGGTCCCTTCTCTAGTCACTTACCAAGATTGGCATGGTTTCCTAAGATGTTTAGATAACATAAGGATGAATTATTTTAGTGGAAAAATAATTTTGAGTTTAAATTCAAATAGGCCTTTGATGGCATACATGAATTTAACTCTAGATAAATTATATGTGGGCCATGGTGTGCATTGATATGTGGGACGTCCATAATAGGATTTCCATGGGTAAGGTTTCCAACTTTGAGTAGGACTCTCTACTTGGAAAGTTGGACTCCTCTTTGGATTAGTATTCCTATTAGAAAGTTTCCTTTTTGGATTAGGAACTTAAAATTAGTAAGTGTTCTACAACTAGGATTACTAATTACATGGAAAGTTCCTTTTAGTTTCCTTTTCTAATTGGAGTGTTTCTTAAAGGAAATAAGTCTTTCTTTTTTGGACATCAATTAGAATAAGGAGAGATAACTTTATGGGAAAGGTTTCCACAAAAGTTTCTATAAAAGAAACCATACAAGCCTTGGACGTCCAACACTTTGTAACACACTAAGAGAGCCACACGCCCAGCCCTTTGGAGGTTCTCTTCTTGATAGTTGAGAGCTTAAGGTCTGAGATTTTCCTTCGGAGAAATAGTTCTTAATTCCTAGATTAAGATCCCACCATCTTAGCCAATCAGATTTGGAAGAGAGATAGAGGAGAAAATCAAAGGCAATACTAGTGCAGAAAATTCCAGCAACTTGTTTGCAAATTGCAAGTCTGAGTTCGGGCCTTTGGATCTATTTTTTCAGAGATTTGAAGACTACAAATCTTCGAGGTATTAGTCTTCTATCATCTCTATTAATTAAACACATGTTGATCATGATTTAATGGAGTTTCTATGCGATTATTTATGGCTGATTTCCGCTGCATAGTGCAGAAATCAGATTTTTTAAAATCTGTCATACTTTGCATCAGCCATAGTAGTCTCTTTAGGAGAAGTTTTCAGATCTGAATCGCGGTTTCCTTCAAATATATGATAATTTCAGTACCAAAAGTAATAGAATAACTCTTATTCACTGAACTAGAATCTGAAATAAAGTTCCGTCTTAAAGACGGTACAAATAATGTATCTGCCAAAATCAACTTAATATTTGAAAATAACAAAGTTACTACTCCCACTAGACACTGTTTCTGCCTTGGCTTCCGATCCCAAGTTAACAATGATTTCTCCTCCACTAATCCTCCTGGTTACCTGTAACTCCTATAACATATTACATATGTGATTAGTTGCACCGGAGTCAACACACCGGGATTCTGAAGTACCAGTTGCAAAACTAACTTTAGAAACAAGTGACTCAATCATACCTGATGTCCTTTTCTTAGACAGAAAATCTAGACAATTCCTCTTCCAATGTCCTATTATACCACAATGGAAACACTTTCCTTTTGCTTCCATACCCTTAGGACTCTTGGGGACTGATTTTTTCTTGTCTTCCCGGTCTTTGCCTTTCTGCTTGGATATAGCAAATGACTTCTCTGTCATGAGGGCATTTGGCATTTTCTTCATGATTTCCTCGGTCACTACCAGCTCGCGAGACAGCTCAGCTATGGTCATTTCCAATTTATTATAATTGATCTCAAAATGGTTAAATGAACCCGGTAGTGACTGAAGGATCATGTTGATTTGTGATTCTATATCAATCTTAACACCCAGTACATCTAACTCAATCAATGCGAACATCATTTTCAGCATATGGTATTGTACCGAGGTTCCCTCAGCCATCTTAGTGTTTATCAACACCTTTATAGCAACTTGCCTAGCAAGTCTAACCTGGTCCGCAAACATCTCCTTTAAGTTCGATATAATTGTATGCTGACTTATAGGATTGATGCTGGCATTGTAAAACACTAGACATGGATGCCTGTATAAAACATCTAGCCATCTCATTGTCTTTGGTCCACTTGGTGTAAGGTCTGTTGGATATCGCGATCACTGAGAGGGGGGGGGGGGGGTGAATCAGTGATTTCTAAAAACAGGTCCAATTCAACAACAAAACAAGTCAAACCACACAATGACACCAGATTTAACGTGGTTCACCGAAAGGCTACGTCCACGGTTCAAAGACTGTCCGAACACCAATCCGGGACAGATCTGAATCTTATTTAGTCGCACCAACGACAAAGAGCACCAACCCTTAGTTTCAGATAGCACCAACTATCTAGGAAGCACCTACTCCCTTGAGTTTCAGATAGCACCAACTATCTAGGAAGCACCGACTCCCTTTACAATTTATCTGCACCCACAGATAGGATCACCAAACCCCAAACACCAAGCACCAACTTGATGTAAAAACAGAATAGAAGATCAACTCTGTCTACAGCCCTTCCCCTCTACAATTCTCTCTCTCTCAATCCCTTACAAATTGAAATTTAAAGCATAAAAGAGAGACACTTAACTCATGGACGAATCACCATCTTCTAGAGCATAATCTCGTCCACAATTGCTGTAGAAAACGTCACCACATCAGCACACAGCAACACACACCAGCAGCTTCTTCTTTCTCTCAAGAACTCTCTAAAAACTCTTCTCTATTCTTCTCTTTCTGGTGTGTTTATGAACGACCCAAGCATGCCTTTATATAGGTTTTAATAACCCTTAATTGTATTCAAAACGGGCTACAATTCGTTTAGAAAGATTCCCAAACGAAATAGATAACTGTGCTGAATTTTCGTGCAAAACTTCTAATTCTGCGCAACTCTGGTTCTCGTGCTCGGTCGACATCATACTGTGCTCGGTCGACATCATACACTATCTGGAAATAGACAATTTTCGAGCTCGGTCGACATCCTGAGGTCTCGGTCGACCGACGACACACTGTGTCACGAAAATAACTGAGAGGTGCCTTTTTCTGTTTCTGCAGGTTTCTTCTTGCTCGGTCGACCGCATGAGGAGCCCGGTCGACCGCGTGCTCTGCTTCAGGAATTCTGAATTCCTGACTGTTTCACTTCTGTTTCTTCTTTTCAGCTCTATCAACACTAGCCTATTAACATCATGTTTGTGACAATGTGTTGACAAGAATTCCAACTCAAACCAATACTTTGAGATATTAATTCCTTCAATTCTTCAAAGACTGCTCATGACATCTCAAATTCCAACAATCTCCCCCTTTGGAATTGTTGGCAACACTATTGGAACTTCAACACTTTCAACTCCAGCTTGCAGCTCTTCCAAGTTCTTTTCAACACGCACTTGGAACCAATTCTGAAATTCTGAAATAACAACCATGCACTGTCACAATCTCCCCCTAGCAATCTCAAAGCATAACATCTCTTCCTAGCTTTCATAGCATAACATCTCTCCTTGCTAACATAGCATAACATCTCTCCCCCTTTGACAACAAGTCCAAAGGGACCAAACCGAGGAGCGAATAGGATATTCAATGAATGCATTGCTCCCCCTTTCAAGCACAACTCCTACGGTTTAGGAGAGTGAGTAACTCCTAACTTTTTCCGGAGATACTCGAAGACTTCCTTTGGCAGAGGTTTCGTGAAAATCATCTCAAATTCTTTCGTCATCTCTTCAGCAAAATTCCTGCACATTTCCTCATGCATAGCTTTCAACCAACTTTCATCGAGACTGGCTTCAGCCACAGTCTTGGGTTCAATGGTGGACACAAGTGAGTAATTGCTAACTACACTTTGTCTAGTTTGAACGCCTGCCTTAGGATCTCCAATGATTTGATCCTTAGGGTGTTGCTCTACCCAAGTGCTGTGCTTCTTAGGTGAAGTATCTTCTGAGTCATCCTTTGATTTCTCAGAATCATTAGATTCAGCCATCTCATCATCAATCTCACTCGAGTCCTCATAAACTGGACTGTCATTATGAGTTCCATTCTTTGGTTCAACATTCTCATCTATTCTCACGTCAGCACTTTCTATGATTTTTCTGGTTCTTTTGTTAAGACACCTATATGCCTTGCTAGTAGAGGAGTAACCCAGAAATATACCTTCGTCAGCTCTTTCTTCAAATTTGCCCGGATTTTGTTCGAGCCGCTTGATGTAACACTTGCTGCCGAAGACTTTGAAGTGCTTGACTGTTGCTTTTCTTCCAAACCATAGCTCATAGGGAGTTTTGTCTTCATGTGGCCTGATCAAGCATCGATTTTGTATGTATACAGCCGTATGAATTGCCTCTTTCCAATACTTGTCAGCCATCTTGCTTTGACTTAGCATCGTACGAGCCATCTCTTGTACGGTGCGATTCTTCCGTTCCACAACTCCATTTTGCTGTGGAGTTCTAGGTGTTAAGTACTGTCTTTGAATGCCATGATGTTCACAATATTTAGTGAACTCTTCAGATGTGAACTCGCCTCCACGATCAGACCTTAAGATCTTGATACGTTTTTCCAATTGATTTTCAACCTGTGCTTTAAACACTTTAAAACGATCAAGTGCTTGATGCTTATGCTTAAGAAACAATACCCATGTCATACGAGTATAATCATCAATGCATAACATGAAATACTTATCTCCATTGGTGCTTTGAGTTCGCATCGGTCCACAGAGATCAGTGTGCACTAGCTCAAGAGGTTTCTTGGAATGATGCTCCTTTGACTTGAACATAACCCTCGTTTGCTTTCCCTTTTGGCAAGAGTCGCAAATGGGATTGGAAGGCTTTTCAACTTTAGACATGCCTCTTACAGCCTTTGAATTGCAAATCTTTGACATGTTATCAAAGCTTAGATGCCCAAGGCGTTTGTGCCACAACCAACTTTCCTCTGTCCGACTCATCAAGCAGGTCTTTTCAGCTCCATCTGACAATGTATAGAGATTTCCAGCAGTTCTTGATCCAGTTGCCACTGTTTTGCCGTTGCTACTCTTCTTGATGGCAAACCCATTCTTTGTGAAGATAACTTCGTGACCCTTGTCACAGATCTGGCTCACACTAAGCAGGTTGTGTCTCAATCCAGACACATATAAGACTTCTTCCGATCTGATCTTGTTTGCCATAAGCTGAATAACACCTTTTCCGCAGATTTTGGCACCATCATTGTTGCCAAACTTCACTGAACCGCCTTCATAGTGCTGTAATTTGATGAATTTCTCTTTATCACCAGTCATATGGCTTGAACAACCACTATCAAGGACCCATGGTGCTGCCTTCTTTTGTGCATTGAATGCCATTTGCACAATGAGAGATTCTTTGGGATTACCTTCCCTTTTCTTTGCCCTCCATGCCTTAACTAACTTGGGTTTCTTTTCAACCTGAAATTGGTTAGCTATAGGCAACCTACAATCCCTAGCCAAGTGTCCATAATTATGACACATATAGCACTCAATTTGTGGCTACTTAGGATTGAAAAAGGATTCCTAGTCACAAGTGGGCTGTTTCTTACATAGAATTTGCAATCAGCTCTTTTATGTCCATATCTATTGCAATGAAAGCAATAACCATAGAATTTATATCTTCTTTGTGGCTGGTTAGTCTTCATTACCTTTCTAACAGGAATGGACTCCTTTCTAGGTTGAGTGGGCTTCATAGAGTTAGAAGGTGCAGTGACTTGCTTCACAAACTCTTTCTTTTCAGGAGGTGCAATCTTAGAGGATTCACCTTTCTCAAATCCTAGACCAAATCTGAAGTGGGCAGGTCTTTGAACTTTCAGTAGTTCATTGAGTTTCATAGTCCCTTCAATCGCTTGGAGCGCTTTGAGTTTTTGCTATTTTCCAAATTTTCAGCCTTTGCTCTAGCGATCTCAGTTTCAAGTTTCATAGCCTCTTCCTTTTTTATACTTATTTGGTTTCAAGGACTTCTACCATTCTTTTATATTCTTCTACTTGAGTTTTCAAAGAAATAATAGAACTTTCAGATTCATGGAGAAGTTTCAGATTTTTCTTACTTGATTTGCGTTCCATGCTTAGCTCCTCAAGTGCGGCTATGAGTTCCTCTTCAAGATTGACTTCAGCCTCCTCATCCTCTTCCGGATCTAGCTCTTCTTCTTCTTCAACAGTGACCATGAAGAGAGCTTCGGTTGATTCATCATCGTCTGAAGTTTCAGACGTGCTGTCATCTTGTTGACATAGAAAGTTTTTAGCTTTGCCCCTTTTTCTGAAATTTCTCTTTCCTTTACTCTTTTCAGCATAAGAGTCATTATCATTGTCTTCTTTTAGCGGACACTTCGCAGCAAAGTGACCAATACCTCCACAATTGAAGCATTTAAAGGGTAGCTTCCCTTTGTACTTGCCATTGCTTCCTTTCTTCAACTTTCTAACAAATTGAGCCTCAAGCTCATCATCATCAGAATCAACATCATGATCAGCAGTCTCTTTTGCCTTTTTCTGAACTTTGAAGGCCGCTTCTTTATCAGATGAAGACGTTTTTCCTATGCGCATCTCATAGGCAGTTAGAGAACCATGTAATTCATCCATGGAAAATGCATTCAGATCTTTGGCTTCTTCAATGGCTGAGACTTTTGAATCAAACCGGGGAAGAAGAGATCTTAGAACCTTTTTGACAATGACCGGCTCTTTAATCTCCTCCCCTAGTCCACGAATGTCATTCGTGACTTCATTCACTCGTTGCATATACGAGTCAACATTCTCGCTTTCCTCCATGCGAAGAGACTCGAATTGAGAGCGATGGGTTTGTAATTTGGCTTCTTTAATCTTCTCATCACCTTCATGTATGCTTTGCAACTTGTCCCAAATTTCCTTGGCTGTTTTGCATGCAATTACTTTGACAAGCTCGCTGTCCACAAGGCCACTAAAGAGTGCATTCTGCGCCTTGGAGTCGTTGTCTGCCAACTTCTTCGATGCTGTATCATTGGGTACGGTGGCAGCATTGTAACCGGCTCTGATAGCCTCCCAAACATCATAGCCAAGAGATTTGATGAAGGCTTGCATCCTAATCTTCCAAAAGGAGTAATTAGAACCATCAAACAGAGGTGCTTTCATATTCCCTGTATTGACTGCCATGTGATTTGACAAGAGATCACCCTTAGCGTATTAAACTGATCAAGGGAACCTCGCTCTGATACCAATTGTTGGATACCGCGATCACTGAGAGGGGGGGGGGGGTGAATCAGTGATTTCTAAAAACAGGTCCAATTCAACAACAAAACAAGTCAAACCACACAATGACACCAGATTTAACGTGGTTCACCGAAAGGCTACGTCCACGGTTCAAAGACTGTCCGAACACCAATCCGGGACAGATCTGAATCTTATTTAGTCGCACCAACGACAAAGAGCACCAACCCTTAGTTTCAGATAGCACCAACTATCTAGGAAGCACCTACTCCCTTGAGTTTCAGATAGCACCAACTATCTAGGAAGCACCGACTCCCTTTACAATTTATCTGCACCCACAGATAGGATCACCAAACCCCAAACACCAAGCACCAACTTGATGTAAAAACAGAATAGAAGATCAACTCTGTCTACAGCCCTTCCCCTCTACAATTCTCTCTCTCTCAATCCCTTACAAATTGAAATTTAAAGCATAAAAGAGAGACACTTAACTCATGGACGAATCACCATCTTCTAGAGCATAATCTCGTCCACAATTGCTGTAGAAAACGTCACCACATCAGCACACAGCAACACACACCAGCAGCTTCTTCTTTCTCTCAAGAACTCTCTAAAACTCTTCTCTATTCTTCTCTTTCTGGTGTGTTTATGAACGACCCAAGCATGCCTTTATATAGGTTTTAATAACCCTTAATTGTATTCAAAACGGGCTACAATTCGTTTAGAAAGATTCCCAAACGAAATAGATAACTGTGCTGAATTTTCGTGCAAAACTTCTAATTCTGCGCAACTCTGGTTCTCGTGCTCGGTCGACATCATACTGTGCTCGGTCGACATCATACACTATCTGGAAATAGACAATTTTCGAGCTCGGTCGACATCCTGAGGGCTCGGTCGACCGAAGACACACTGTGTCACGAAAATAACTGAGAGGTGCCTTTTTCTGTTTCTGCAGGTTTCTTCTTGCTCGGTCGACCGCATGAAGAGCCCGGTCGACCGCGTGCTCTGCTTCAGGAATTCTGAATTCCTGACTGTTTCACTTCTGTTTCTTCTTTTCAGCTCTATCAACACTAGCCTATTAACATCATGTTTGTGACAATGTGTTGACAAGAATTCCAACTCAAACCAATACTTTGAGATATTAATTCCTTCAATTCTTCAAAGACTGCTCATGACATCTCAAATTCCAACAAGGTCTTTCTCATACTGTGGTGCATCAGGCTCAGGTTCAGGAAGGGAGGGTATGGTAAGGACATATCTACATCCTGAAGCTATCCGGACAATATCTAGGGTCCTTTTTTAGTCTATATAATTGGATTCCATCAACTTATTCTGGTTGAGGATGGTCGCAAGTGGATTGAAAATATTCGAATTCATGCTTGAAGAAACTGTAGTACATAACCATACATTTAATGAAAGAATATAAATGACATTAGGTTTTAGTATTCTACCAAATTCATGTGGGAATCCTCATAACCACTAAATTTAGAATACATCGGAATTCCAATCCCTTAGAGCTCCTAGGGGAGTGTGAATGCCACTTAGATTGGTGCGGATCAAAGTTGGTCAAAATTAGAATTAAGACGAACTATCAATGATCCCCATCATTCATTATCATCTAGGTATCTAATATCAAATAATGTATGACTCCCGATTACCTTTGGTTTCTAAAATACATGATGCAAATCCTAGGGGATACTACATCATTATTTTAGTTTAGTTTGACCCACTAATTAATATTGCGTGACCCACTAATTAATATTGCGTGACAACCGTTTTGGGCAGATCCTCCTAGGGGAGTGAACCCCCGCCACGTCTCACCAATACTATCAATTGGAGATCCATATCTAGTAGCCAGACAAATAAAACCCCTCTGAAGGAACGGCCATACTCTTGATGGCGTGAGTCTAATACTTTCCTTACAATGGACCTATGGTGGAAAACCATGGGGATTCCTCAATTTAAATGCCCCGCTCCCTCTTAATATTTTAGAATTGAGGATTTTCATTTAAGGTATTAGGGCCCACATATATATATGAACAACAAATCATCTCATGATATGATCAAAAATTGGTTCCAAGTCAAGTTATTTTAAGGAAAGTCCAATTTCTTAAATTAGTATTACCAATGTGTCCATCTCATGGGTCATCAATACTAATTAGAACTCTTTCCAAAAATTAATTTGATTTGACCAATTATAGTAACTTTTTATGTTTGGATCAGATTTGGAAACATTCCAAATTCAAACATTCATCCATAAATAGAAAATGCTAAAATTAGAAACTAGTCCTCTCCTCCACATGGCCCAAGCGGAATAAATTTCTGGGACTTCTAGACTTTCCAAAACTTTGGAATTTCTCAAACTCTTTGGGAAACTCCAAAACTCTTTTGGTAATCTTCAAACTCTTTGATCAGGAGTCCAACATCGCTTTCCTTCTTCATCTCGGACATCGCCGGAATTTACAATTTTAAAAAATTACATAAATTCATATGTCTCTACGATGAGACTTGCATGGTAATCTAAACATGAAAATAAAAGTGTTATAGGGAAATTTACCATGCCTTGCCCTTTCATGGGAAACCAAGGAAACCATGGTGCCCTTTACACTTAGTCACAAATAAACCAATAACCATAAATAGAAAGCATAAGACTCGTGGGCCATATGAAGAAGACAAGATCACCTGCAAGTTAGTATCTCATATAACCATACAAATCACAAAAATAGGCTGCCAAACAATGCTGGAAAAATAGGACATCAGAGAAGACCCGAAACCAAAATCCAAAATCTAAACTTTCTGCACAATGTCCTCGGTCAACCAAACAGAAGGCTCGGTCGACCGACCTGCATGTGCTCGGTCGACCGAGCACGGGTCTCGGTCAATAGGGTTGACGGAAATAAGAAATTAGGTTTCTGCAGATCGTGTCCAAGCTTCACCAAATCACTTTCAAAGTGTTCCTATGGCTTCCTATCATCTATCCAACATTATTAAACCACTTTGTGACTATACAAACATTGATTCACTAATAAACAAAGTAAATCCATCAATAACTGATCCGTTCATAACCCTTGCTCTATCATATTAGCATCTCATGCAAAGATTAGAACAAGCTTACTGATCTAACATGATTAAAGATGAGGTAAGACTCTGATACCAATTGTTGGAAATAGGTGGGCCATTATGATAGGTTTCAAAGCTTTTTGACCAACTTGATGCAGTGATTAACTATTCCAAAGGCTATAAACCCAATCCAGAATGCATACCCTCAATCTCAGTCATCATGATCAATAAATAAATCTATCTAGAAAATAGAAACAACAACATACAAGCTATAATAAAATCTACAACATGTAAGGAAGTAAATTATACCTTTGGATCTCGGTTGTGCTCTAATGGAGAAGTTGTGTCTTTCTTTGATTATAAAACACTTTCACTAATTAAATAAGAATCTCCAAGACCTTTTGATCTTCCACGCTATGACCCGTATCAGATTCTTTTTTTCTCAAGAAGATGGTGGGATCTCCAAGAGAAAGCATCTAGTAACTCTAAGGAGGAACTAGAAGAGGGAGAGAGAGAAGTGAGGCATGTGCAACTCTTGCACAAGGGGTGGACGTCCAACACTTGGACTTGAGTCTCCTTGGGCTTGTGTAACATCATGCACGTCCAAGACCACCTCTCTCCTATTTATAGCATAAAGGCAAACATCTTCTATTACTAATTAAAATAGAAGTCTCACTTCCATAATAATTGGCAACTTACTATATCACAATTAGAAGTCTTACTTCAAATATGATTAGTAACTTTCTAATTCCTTTCTAATTAAAATAGAAGTCTCACTTCTACTAAAATTAGTAAGTTTACTATTACCACTATTACAAGTCTCACTTCAAATAGAAATATTAACTTTCCTTTTTAGAGTTCAACTAGAATTAGTATCTTTCTAATAACTTGGGCTAGCGTGGGGACCACTGGGGATTCCTTAAAAACTGGCTCCAACTGGGACTCGCGACCCCACATTTCATATGTAATCCGGGCCCACAGTTAATTGCAAATAACTCCACTATATAAATGCAATTGAACTCCAGTCTTAGGAATATTATATAAAATACCCTAAACTTCCCTATGACCACAAGTAGGCCCTTTATCAATATCTATGGATCAATGGGACATGTCTTCCAAACTAGATCTACATCTTATTATCCTTGAGCCCCAATTAATTATAATGATCATAGGTACCTTTCTAATTAACTCTTAATCGGAATGGGTGGGCACTTACCAATGATAAATTCATTAATTGGCACAAGGGGATATTAAAGATAGATTCCATCTTGACCATTGAATGTTCTCACAGCTCTACTACCACGTACCCAAATCACCGAGGTGTTGACCTACAGTTGGCCTCACTCATTAGTGACTTAAAGAAAATGAATAGATAGAAACATGAGTTCATTAATGTCTCAGGATTGAGAGTCTATTGCTAGGAAATTATGAGAGCAGGCCTTAAAGTAAAGATAGTGTTCATAAGGTGCTTATCATGGTCCTTCAATATATCCAATGTACCAGCACTATGATCAAGAATCTTACATTCTGATGATCGAGACAAATCAAACTATCTCATAGTGACCAAAGTGCCGCATCCTTGTCAGATGAGATGTTCAATCTCATCACTGATTGTGAAGATATTTAAGTATAAGATTTAATATACATGTCTCCCGTATGTGGATCTCATCCATACACATGTATTGCATCTAGTATACTTATGGACCCCGGTTCATCTCATGAACCATCATGTCATTTGTATTGGTTATGTGCAAGTATATAATAAAACACCATTCATCTCATGAAAGGTAAGCATGAATATATTAAAAAATAAAGAAATTAATCAATTTATTTCATCAATCTAATAGATTGAGACCATAAAACTATCAGTCCCATCATCACGAGAAACTTGTGGAGTAGCATAACATGTAGATGCTAGAAAAGCCATGAATTTCTCTTTGCTAGTGGTAGGCTTCTCAGATTCAGACCTTTTCAAATTAAAAGCCATTTTCTTTGATTTTCTATTACTATAATCATTAGCAATGTGTCCATATCCATGACACTCTAACACTGAATTCCTTTAGATGATTTCTTCTTCCCAACTGATTTAGGGATTTTGGTAGAAGTGCATTCGCAATAATATCCATTCTAGCAATATTTAGATCAACACAATAAATTAAATAGTGCAATCTGCTTGATACCAATTGAAGGTTTTGCAGGACCTACTATAATGGATGCTAGTTTAATTAATCACATCAATGCAGCGGATGTAACCAATCAAACACTATAGAACTAGCAAATAAATCTACCAAGCAATCACCATAAGGAGGCATACGCAAATTTAATGTAGAAACCATTTCAGGGAAAAAACCGCGATCTAGAAACCAAGAATTCACGAACAGTTACAAGATATACTCACGGCTCCTTTACCTCGGTTTGTACCTCAACCTAAAGACTATAGTTGTTCTTATACAATTTTCACTGACACGACTTCCACCGTGCACCGTTCTCCTTATTTGATCTCCTCGCACCTTGTCAACCAAGATGATCAATCTTTTATAAGAGAGTAGAAGCAACAAAAACCTTCTAAAGCAGCCATTCAAAACAATCTCTTAATGACTCTGGAGAATAATTCTCTCTTTAATATATCTTTTACTCAGATTAATGAGAGAGGTGGTGTCTCTAATCTTCAATATGCACACCCATACTTTTAGGGTTGAAAGCAACACCCTATTTATAGCCTCAAATTCGTACTTTAGTCTTCTAATAATATTCTAATCAAAATAGCACTTATCCTAAAACTCTTAAAAGAGTTCGGATAGGACCGAGCGAGGTCCGTCCCATCTCGCTATAGCGAGCCATCAAACTGCCTCTCAGTTTTCTATGGCTATGGCGGCCAATAAATTCTGACTCTTACAAAGAGATAATAAAAAGATAAAGATTCTTTGTGACTTTTTCTGTAAAAAGAAGTTTTTTTTTCTTTCTTTTTGTCATTTCTCATGTAGTGGGTTGAAGATGTTGCCTTTTGACCTTATTTTTTTAGCAAGGAAGAGACAGCTTTGAATGTGTGTTTTTTATAGAGCAAATTAGCGAAAGGTCCCTTGAATGGATTGTATCCAGCCTCCAGTCCAAGCAAAAACTTATTAAGGCCTCTGGTCCACACAGCTAGACTATTTGTAGCTATAGGTCCCTGCATCCACACAATCTCATTTTTTAGGACTAAATTACCCTTTCAACCTTTTAGGCATAAATTTTGAAATTTAAAATTTAAAGTTTTATATTATCCCTCTTCCTCGTCTTTTCCTTCCCAAAAACCCAATCTTCCATCCATGGCTTCGTCCGTTGCAGCAATTCGTCCTATTGTCAACGCCCAATCCCTTGAAGGCGAGATGGTCACGGATGGATCCAACACCGTTCCCCTTCCAGATGTCATGAAGTCCGCGATTCATCCCGACATCATCAACTTCGTCCACTCAAACATCTCCAGGAACCGATTCTCCATTAATCAGAAGCGATTTGGCGGTCCAGTCACTCGTACTTTCCAGTGGCCCTCACACGCGACCACGTTCAAGATCTGCCTCCCCAGATACATATCCGACATCACCTGGTCCTGGCTCCCCGGCGGCATCATCCCTTACCCCTTCATCGAATCAAACATGCTCGAGTAGTAGTGCAGCGCCTCCGTGAACCGGTCAACAAACACCGGCCCATTCTGGTTCGCCTCTTGCTCCACCACCATCACTATCTTCGGCCTAACCCCCTTCACCGTCCCCAGCACCCTATCCATCGCCCCTGGCCTCGACAGTAACTTATGCAGCTCAAACACTGAATTAACCGCAACCGCCTCATTTGGCCTCACGTCCAGCAGTTGAGGGTCCAGGTCCGCCAAGCTGCTCATTACAAATCCCCTGGTCTTTATTTTATTTTATTTTTTACTGTTATGTAGTGGAGATGGAAGATGGGAATGGGTTGCTGTCCACAGAGGTGGTGACAAGAAGGGATTGAGAGGGGGATTCCGTGCCCCGGTGATCGCTCTTTGGCTCTATTTATCTCTTTTGTCAAATTTATCTGAGTTTTTATCAAATTTATCTGAGTTGTTATCAAATTTATCTGAGTTTTGTTCAAATTTATCTGAGTGTTGTTCAAATTTATCTGTTTTCTGTCATATTTATTTGAGTGTTTTTCAAATTTATCTATTTTCTGTCATATTTCTTTGTGTTTTTGGTAAATTTATCTGAGTTTTTTTCAAAATTTATCTGAGTTTTTTGTAAATTTATCTGAGTTTTTTGTAAATTTATCTGAGTTTTGTTCAAATTTATCCGAGTTTTTGTCAAATTTATCTGTTTTCTGTCATATTTCTTTGTGTTTTTGGTAAATTTATTTGAGTGTTTTTCAAATTTTATCTGAGTTTTTTAGCAAATTTATTTACGTTTTTTTGAAATCTATATGCGTTTTTTAAATTTATTTGTGTCTTTTGAAAATTTTTTGTTTCTTTTCAAATTTATTACGTTTTTTGAAATTATTGCATTTTTTAAATTTTATTTTCGTTATTTTCATTTTTTGAAATTTTCTTTCGATCTTTTGAGATTTATTTGAGTCTTTTGAGATTTGTTTATATTTTCTGAAATTTATTTGGATATTTTGAAACTTATTTGCATCTTTTTAAATTTATTTGCGTTATTTGATTATATATTGCTTTTTTGAAGCTTATTGCATTTTTTGAAATTATTTTATTTTTTAAAATTTATTTTCGTTATTTTAAAATTTATTGTTTGGTTTTAGAAATTATTTGAAAATCTGGGGATTCCATTAATCGTGGGCAATTAAATGTTAGTTGGCCATTATTAATGGGATATCCCACCAATCATGGGTTATGCATTTAAAGAAAGGGTAAACTAGACATTTCAGGTATGAGAAAGTGTGGGAGGGACCTTTGCCTCTATGACTTTTTTTTGTGGATCTAAGGCCATAAAGTGACATGTTCAGGGACCTGTCGCCGAATGCCCCTTTTTTATATTACCCCATGATCTTTTCATATCTGACAAATAAAAGTTTTACTTCACCTTCATTTTAATAGTAAGTTACTAAAATGGAGAAAAAAATAAAAGGAAAGAAAAGAAACGCCCAACAACTCGGACAAGGATAATTTAAGCAATGCCAACAGCCAACAGCCAAATGCGCCCTATAAAGGGACAGGACAACCAGTGATCTATACCAATGAAAAGACTAGTCTACATCTACCAATTACACGTTACATATGGTATTGTCAGAATCACAATTACGTGAAAGAAAGAGCATCGATCACATGTAGCATTGATATTTTTGTGATATCGTTGTCACGAGAAAAAAGTATGAAAATTAAATTTTCACCAACACAAATTCTCCAAAATGTTCCTTTCTTTGCCTTTACAGTGAGTACCAATCTATGATCAATGCAATTCTTTTAATTACTCACCAGATCACTTTAAATGGGGGACCCAATATTTTTGTTTGAATGGGCTGAGGATGTTTAATTAAAATATTCAAAGTCATCGCCCGCTACCAATCATTAATGCCTATGACGAATAATCTTCACTGATTGTATGGTTTAAAGATATAATTTTTTTTATTTTTATTTTTCTGAAAAATCAAGTTTAAATAACTCAATTTCTATAAAAGTTTTTTAACTACAACAACAAATTCCTCAAAAAATTAGTTTTTTATTATTTCGTAACAAAATAGAGGTTTGCCCTGTAAATGAGCATCACATGTATTCTTCGCACAACTTGTCATTACTAAGACCTCACCATAATTTATCATGACATCCTGGAGGTTTTATTCTGTTATGCGATTTTCTTAGTTCAAAAATTCAATAAATACATATCGAAATTAGAAGCCCAGCATGGAAATTAGAATTCAAAAGCTCATAGTTACTATAATTCAACATTAAATTTAATAAGAAGAGATTTGAATTACACTAAGCTATGCATCTTTGAGGTGATTATATGTAGAGTTAAGATTATTTGATCTAATTGTATTAACCCTGCACCTTATGTACATCCTAATCTATGCATGTTTCTACTTTCCTTGATTGTGCATACCTCTACTCTCTTCTTTAAAAAACAATCAAGTTAAAAGCTTTGAAAAAAATAAAAAAATGATGATCTTTTCTAACTCATATTGATATATATCTCCTCTTTATGGATGACGAGAAAAGGTGGAGAAAATTGATAATTCGGATGGGTTCCGATCAGATGTAAACTGGAGATTTTTTTGTAAACTAGATGGTTATGATCAAAGTGACCTCTCCTAAAACTTTTTGTATGATTAAATGTAGGACTAGGGCGTAAGCCCTAATTAAAGAGAGCTTTAGAGACTGAATTATTTTATTCGATCATGCCAATGGATTATCCTCATGCCACTAGAACCAGACCTTTAACAGTACCATAATTTCACTAAGTTGAAACTTACCAAACTCTACCATTATATGGGGACCATGCATGAAGGACCACGCTACCCACAGTGTGTGCCATAGCAAGTTTTTTAATTTATTTTTCTCACACAGAGAGGGAAAGGTGTCACCATCTAAGAGGACCCTATTACATATGCTCAAAGTGTTAGAGAGTGGACTTTAGTCAAGGGGGGATATTGAAAAGTATTTATATTGCCTCTACTAACTCCTCTAGATTTTATAGGAATGGTTAGCTAATTCTAACTTTCAAATATGCGGTGGGTTGTGATGAGTCAGGCCCAAATGACCCAACCCATGAGGATGAAGCTCAGGTCCAAGCCCACGAAGAGACCAAGTCAGGGCGGCCACGTTGCTTCGGAAGCAGTCCCGCTCCTACCAGGTCCTGCGGAGAAATATCTCACCTGCCTCGTACAGCGCGAGGGCAGTTCCTCACCTGCCTCGTCCAGCGCGAGGGCAGTTCGAGGGCTCCAAGGGAAAAAGTTGCTGAAGAGTCGTCCCCATCTGTTAGGGGAGAACTATAAATCGAGGAGCCCCACCAGCACTTGAAAGACAATGGATCTCTCTCTATTCACTTCGACGCTTGTATTCCTCTAGTTTGTAATAATCATTGAGGAAGTAAAACACCACAGGCAATCTCTGCCTTTATGAAGTGGACGTAGGTCATCTTGACCGAACCACTATAATCCATTCTCTCTCTTCTTTAATTATTGCATTTACTACATTTATTACTTGACCGGTGGTGTCCGAAACCCTATTTTGGCATCATCAGTTTGGCGCCGTCTGTGGGGACCGAACAAAAGTTCTCATCCTGTTTTCAAAATTATGGTGATCACCACTAGATCGACAAGACGAGCAGAGGGCGAGGGTAACCCTCCACCAATCAATCCTACCCCGAATGCTCCTCCTCCCACTCCTCAGCAGATGTTGGAGACCATGCAACAGCTGGTAGCCCAAAACCAGCAAATCTTACAACTCGTGCTGGCAAGGCAATGAGGAGCACAATTTGAAAAAGTACCACAAGGAGCATCGCGCCAAAGAATTCCAAGAGCTCCACGCCGTGGAGCTCCCCATCCGGGCGCCCAGGGAGCTCCCCAGATGGGCGGTGCCCAGGGAGCTCCCCAGATGGGCGGCGCCCAGGGAGCTCCCCATCTGGGCGCCCATCCTCTGGGCGACGCCCTGGGGGTTCCCCCGGGCGCCCAGGGGGTTCTCCAAGGAGTTCCCTAGGGCGCCCCTCATGGAGTGCTCGGTAGAGCCCAGCTTGGAGGACTTCCACCTCCTCCCTCTTCTTCTAATGGAGAGGATCCTCATTTCCAAGAAGGGGAGAGTGAAAACCAAAGCATGGAGGATGGAAGATATTTTCGTGACCCATCCAGGGAAGCTCCCAATCCCTGGGACGAAAAGATCAAGGAGATGCAGAACCAGCTGGGAGAAGTCTACAACGCCATGAAGGCGAAGGCACCGGAGACAGTGGATCACCTAGTCGGGGCGAACGGACACACCGTTCAAGCCCGATGTGGTGAACTACCCGCTTCCCCGGAAGTTCAAGATGCCGTCCATGGAGACCTTTGATGGAAGAAAGGATCCATTGGACCACCTGGAGATTTATAAAACCAAAATGCAGCTGCATAATATCCCTGACGAGATTATGTGTAAGGCATTCCCAACCACACTAAAGGGTTCCGCCCGGCAGTGGTTTGCCAATCTCGCCCCTACCTCCATCGCCACCTTTGTGGAATTGAGCAAGTCCTTCGTGTCACATTTCATCGGAGGACGCCGCCACCAGAAGCCTGCCATACACCTGCTCAGCATAAAACATGATACAAATGAAAGCCTCAGGAGTTACCTCACTCGTTTTAACGAGGAGGTACTTCAAATTGAAGAGCCTGACGACAAGGTGTCCATGACAGCCTTCCTTGGAGGTCTCCGTTCATCGAGATTCCATTTCTCAGTGATGAAACGCCCGCCAAAAAGCATGCCGGAGCTACTAATAAAGGTTCAGAAGTATATAAATGCTGAAGATACCACAAGGGCCAGGCGAGGGGAGTCCTCCAGAGCAGTCGACAACGGGAAGGGGCGAGACAGAGAGGAAAGGAAGGATAGAAGCAACAAGCGAAGTAGGACAGAGAGGCTTCCTGTCATAGACCAACTCGGTCCTGCTCCGCAGAGAGACAGACGAGCATTCACTCCTCACGATGGAGTGGTTGAACATATTACCAGGGAACGCGGAACTGTTGAAAATGAATTACCAGTAATACCGTAAGACAGTCAAAGTAGTGAGTGGTTGGGGGCTTGATTTTTTCAACTTTGTTAATGTTGTGTAGCACTAAATAATGGATTAATAAAATCATTTTTTTTTATCAGTGCTACAAATTGTTTAAAAAAAAAAGAGTCCCCTGCCCTCTAATCACTCTCAAAGTTGTCCTCGGCATCACTATAGACATCATCAGAGCTGCCACTACAATCATCAAGCGCCTCAGTCGGCACGAAGCCTAAGAGGGCAATATCTGGGAAAGCAGTTCTCTCATGTACCGCCCCAGTCACTGTCTCCACAACGGTCTCTCTGAGCATCACCCTCTCACGGGTCTGTACAAGCTCAGCCTCATTGAGCGAAGCCCTCTCGCGGGTCTTCAGAAGCTCACCTCACTGAGCGAAGCCCTCTCGCGGGTCTTCAGAAGCTCAGTGAGCCCTCTCGCGGGTCTCCAGAAGCTCAGCCTCACTGAGCGAAGCCCTCTCAAGGTCCTTCACAAGCTCAGCCTCTGCCTTGGCCACCCTCTCTTAGGCTACTAAGAATTCGGTCTCAAGCCTGGTCGCCCTCTCGCGGGCCACGGAAAGATCAGCCTCGGAAGCCCTTCCAGCTGGCGTAGTCCTCTCCTAGCTAGCGCAGCCCTCTCCTCAGCCTGAGAAGCTCTCTCATTTCTTCTTCTGGGATGACCCATCAGAAGTTACCGAGGGGCAGAGTCATTTACATATGCCAAGGGATATATCATGCGCTACGCAGAGGGGGTCCGGCCGCCACGGGACCACCCCCGAGGAAAAATCCCCAGGGCGCCCAGGACTATTCCCCTGGGCGCCCAAGGGCCTCTCCACGCCCCAGACTTCCTCGGGCGCCCAGACTCCCCCGAACGCCCAGGGGCTTCACTCCCCGGGCACCCAATCCCTCGGCGCCCAAAGCATCAACCCCCGGGCGCCCAGGCCCTCACTCCCCGGACGCCCAGAGGCCTTCACTCCTCTCCCCCGGGCGCCCAGGCCCTCACTCCCCGGGCGCCCAGACACTCACTCCCCCGGGCGCCCAGGCCCTCACTCCCCGGGTGCCCAGACACTCACTCCCCCGGGCGCCCAGGCCCTCAATCCCCGGGCGCCCAGGCCCTCACTCCCCCGGGCGCCCAGGCCCTCACTCCCCGGGCGCCCAGACACTCACTCCCCCGGGCGCCCAGGCACTCACTCCCTCGGGCGCCCATCAATCCCCGGCGCTGCGGGCGCCCACCTCCTCCTCGCCCTGTGCGGCGTCGCCCTCGCCCTGCGCGGCATCACCCCTGCGCAACCTCGCCCAACGCAGGGACGCCCATCACCCACACTGACTCCTCGCCCAGCAGCGAGGGGCGCCCGCAGCTGGCGGGAGCCCACCTCCTCCTCGCCCAGCAGCGCAGGGGCGCCCGCCTCGTCCTCGCCCATCGCGGGATCGCCGGAGGCACCAGCGTCGCCCCGCAGGGGCGCCCGCGGCCCGACGGACGCCCAGCGCAGATCCACGTCCGACCGCCGACTGGCGAGTGTCTAGGCTGGAGCCACTCGCGCCTACGCCCAGGCCCATCACTCCCCAGGAGCCCAGGCTCCCCCGGGCGCCCATCTCTCCCTGGGCGCCTAGGATAACTCCCCCGGGCGCCCAGACCTTCTCCCCATTCGCCCAGACCCCGGGCGACCAAGTCCCCCGGGCGCCCAGGCCATCTCTCCCTGGGCGCCCAGGCTTCTCCGGTTCTGAAGCTCGCCCAGGCTTCTCTGGTTCCGAAGCTCGCCCAGGCTTCTCCGGTTCTGATGCTCGCCCAGACCTTGATTAAAACCGGAAAAGAGGAAAAAGATTTTGGAGGGAGAAGAGACCTGAATTTACCAATGCCCCCCTTTCAAAAATTATTTGGGCACGGGGCATTGAGGGGCAAATGATGAGTCAGGCCTAAATGACCCAACCCATGAGGATGAAGCTCAGGTCCAAGCCCACGAAGAGACCAAGTCAGGGCGGCCACGTTGTTTCAGAAGCAGTCCCGCTCCTACCAGGTCCTGCGGAGAAATATCTCACCTGCCTCGTACAGCGCGAGGGGCAGTTCCTCACCTGCCTCGTACAGCGCGAGGGCAGTTCCTCACCTGCCTCGTCCAGCGCGAGGGCAGTTCGAGGGCTCCAAGGGAACAAGTTGCTGAAGAGTCGTCCCCATCTGTTAGGGGAGAACTATAAATCGAGGAGCCCCACCAGCACTTGAAAGACAATGGATCTCTCTCTATTCACTTCGACGCTTGTATTCCTCTAGTTTGTAATAATCATTGAGGAAGTAAAACACCACAGGCAATCTCTGCCTTTATGAAGTGGACGTAGGTCATCTTGACCGAACCACTATAATCCATTCTCTCTCTTCTTTAATTATTGCATTTACTACATTTATTACTTGTCCGGTGGTGTCCGAAACCCTATTTTGGCATCATCAGATTGGATCCTATAAAGCCCATGAACACCCCTACTGGTAGATGGAAATGGTGATTGATTAATTTAATCAAGGTAGGCAAATATACAAGTGGTGGTTAGCACATTTATCCCTCATCTTCCCACGTTCTAACCTCTATATAGGTGCAACCAACATTTCAACGTACCTACATGACCCAAAGTTGCTTATATATATCCTTTGCAGCTCTTGTCAAAAATAGAGAGCGTGTGTACTAGAACAAGCTGGGGACTTTCTTCAACAGCGACAAGAAAGATCGGCGCAATGGGGAGAGTATGAGAAAAAGAGGACTATGGTTACAAAGAAGGTAGACAAGTGGCATTGTTTCATGGAATATAAACATAGATTATTGATATCTGCTAGTGTTTAAAATATAGATTTTGGATGCTTGTGTTTGTAAGCATGAGAAAATAAAAAAATTATGACGGATTTTATGATCTAAGTGGCAGCTTGGCATCATTTTCGTGTCGAGAATATATTTTATTCCTAGATCGAGTTGTGTGGAGAATGATTCTTTAAAAAAAAAAAAGATGATGAGAGAAAGAGGCCGTGCTGAATTTGTGTGGCATCGTTCTGTTAGAATTGTTGCCACCAATCATTTTTCTTGATTTTTGAAAAAAAAATGATGAGAGAGAGAAGAAAAAAGAGTCCAGGCCTCTTTATCCACTACACAAAAAAGTGGTTTTTAGCAGCAGAGATAAACTGCATTTACTGGTGTGACATTTTTGCCCGCCGTTAAAAGTCTCATGTTTTATAGTAATCTCACATCAAAATATTTTAGATTTTTTCAACATTCTTTTTCAAAGGAGTGATATTTGTGGGAACGATCAAAAAATGCCATCAATTGTATTCCCAAGATTCTCAACGTGGGAATAAAGAAACATTCCACCAAATGATGCAAAATAGGTATGAAAAAGGTCAAATTGGTCGAGGGGTTTCAAACTAAAGGCTTTGACCCTTGTCTTCTTTTCTTTTTCTTTTTTTTTTTTTTTTTTTTTTTTTTTTTGTCATTTTTGTGCCTACATCTTTCCCCAACCCCTGGGAATTGGCATGGACCCCGAGAGTCTTCCTGTGCACTAAATGTCCTCAAGTTTTAGTTCAATAAGAGTCAGTCCCTTCGTAAGGCATATTATTAATATGCACCTTGGATTGTCTCTCCCTCACTTTTTCCATGAGTGGAAGAAGCAAACTCAACAGTGGGACGTACTTAATGAAAATCTGACCATCCTAAAATGAATGCACTTTCTAGTTACTGAAGTACTGAATGTCTTCAAATTTTACCGCAACAAGAGTCAAACTCGTCATAAGATTGAGCATGTGATTAAAAATATAATTACTATATATCGTTAATATGCATAAAATTGTCTAATCGTGTCTTTAATTATATATAATTATATTATACCAAAAACAATTATATGTAAGTATATAGTCAATCATGCTGTGAGACTAATTTCTATTGGGATAAGTTTTAATGACATTCATGACACATAGAGGACATTTATTTTTAGCAGCTTGGATTTTCAAGAAGTGGGATTTACCGTGGCCTCCCACTCCTTCCTCTCACTGGAAGTGTGAAGGGGATACTCATGATCCGGACTCCACGTTCAGAGCACAGAATATGACTATACGTATGAGCTGTCATATCATGTTAACCAGAGGTGTGCCGTATAGTAAGCTCCACTTAGATCCATACATGTTGGGGTCTACATGGAAATTTTACAGCCTTGATGGAACCACATCTTGATATGAGAAATATAAAAGCTTGGCATGAGAATAGTATAGGTTTTTTTTTTTTTTTTTTTTTTTTTTGGTATCTCCCTCGGGTGATGGAAGTAAACCTCTGATAGGGTAGTACAACCTCATGTGAAAAGGTGACTCCCTAAATTCAAACCATGGAGACACATGTAAGAACTGTGGAACTAACAGCTCTTGCCTTCGTTTCCGGATATGAAAATACCCATGTGTCTTATCAAAAGTAAACAAATTCGAAATTATCCCTACATTTAAAAAAATAAGTAAAAAAAAAAAGGAACTCTTCAAACCACTAAAAGACAAAATAAATTCACTTTTTACACAAAAAGTAAAAAACATTCGTTATCGATCCACTAAAAATAAAAGATCATCATAAGTACCCCTTTATATTTTGTACTTTCTTAATTTGATGCATTACTTTGCCTTTATTTTACGAAAAAATTACCAAACAGGCCCTTAAAAGTTCTTAGCCTGAAATAAAGTTGAAACTAATAAAATAAATGCACAAACATTGATCTAATTTATAAATGAATAATAAATTTTTAATTATTTTCACTTTTATATTTTATTTAAATAAAAGATTTATAAATGGGCCGTGCCATGCCGTGCCAAGGCCAAGGGATCCCTAGCCAAACACAGCCTAGGTGGGGAAACCGAGTCATGCCGTGTTGGCCTCTTAACCAAGCCAACGGCTCAGGCACGACTTTTTTCCTGCCGGACTTGGGCGGCCTGTCCAAATTTACATTTCTAGATGTACATGTTATCTTAGATCTTCCACACCCTTTATCTCTTTATTAATCATTGAGCTCATTTGTCCATGATATTTGATGTATCAAATTCCTATGTACTCTATGTAAACAAGAATATGAGATGACACTATCATCCACAGGTGACGAGTTGACATAGACGATCTGATTGCACATGTACTGTTCTTGAGTAGTAAAGTTTCTGCCTAACTTTTCAACGACTACAAATTAAACATTTATAAGCGCCCACTACTCTCTAGCAAAAAATAAATGTTCACTACTGTGGGTGCTTCGACTGCCACCCACACATACGGCAAGGACTATATGTAGCTAGAAATCATTCAAGAAGAAAGAAAAGAAATGTTCAAGTGTACAAGTGTACCAGAGACTGTCAATGGACCCATGTCCGGCTCAATCCGCACAGGCCTGTGTCCAAAATTGAGGAATGGGACTGTTAGATAGGTCCAGCAGGCCAGACCCGTATCCAGGTTTAGCGTCATGATCAAGTGAAACTTGATGAAGCCCCAAAATTGTGAATTTCTACAATATTTCTGTAAGACAAGTACTTGGCATGAATGATATATATATATATATATGATAGAGTAGGTTTCCATCTATCTAATTTCCAGTTTAGTTTAATTACACTGATTAAAGTACTTTCCTTTTTTTTTATCAGGTTGCTTTTAATGATGGGTAGAGTTCAAAGATTCTCCTCTCCAATGATATGAAAGCCAATGGAACACTCATTTGAGCAAAAGACCTAGAGTTATAAGGCCTCAGCCTCGGAATATCTTAATACATTTATAGCTGAGGCAATAGACGATGTATATGCTATTTTAATCAATGGTTGACCAAGAGCTATCAAGTTCGCATCTATGTTTTTGGCAATCTTAATCCACTCTCTTAAGCTAGCTATTGAGAAGTGCGTGGGAGAGAAACAACTGTCCACAGCCATAGGAAAGTGGAAATATTAAGTTGTAACAACTGTCCACAGGCATAGGAAAGTGGAAATATTTAGTTGTATAACTTGCTTATGGAGTGTGACTTATGGAATTAAATTATCATGTAGATGTCAATTATTTATTTACTTTTTGGAAACCAATACTTCAAACATATTCATATAGTGTGCTTGGAGCTGATCTTGCTTGAACAAGAACACCAACATTGCAGCAAGCAACTGATTTCACTTTTTCTTTTTTAATTTTTTTTCTTTTTGAGTGAGAACTAAATTTTATTCGGTACAAATATACGTTTTTTCCTGATCTAAAGCGTTTACGAAACTAGATTGCATGTCACGATCTCTAGATTTACTCCAACATTTTGATGCATAGTGTCCAATTAAGCTTATTGCAATTGTACGTAGCATTAAACACCTTTTGAGTTTCCATGAGCACGAGTGGTTCTGCATCGGCATGCTCCTCTTCCGCAATTATGGGTGCTTCTCCATTGATATTGTATCTGTAGGTGCAGAAAAATTATGACCCACAATAATCGGGGTGCCTTACAGGACTTATTCAAACGAAGAAGATGACCCGCTGCCTCAAAGCCTGAAAGAGAAGAGCAAACGGTCAGAGGACCCTGGCTTGAGCGGCGCAAGGCTCTCTGATGCCTAAGTCAGTAAGTGAACTGGAACAAAGGAAGGAGAGGAAGAAGAGAGGCAGAGTAACGACTCTCAAGTATGGGTTGATGCGTACCTTGCATGTGAAAATAGGGTTCTATTTATAGAGAACTTGGACGATATCTTGGATGATATTTTGGCGTGGGTCCCATGATTTGATAGGGAAGTCATCATCAGCCCACAAAGCAATAAATGCGGTCTATTCCAGCCCACTTTGCATTTAATGCCAGTCGGATCAGCCCACATCGCATTTAATATGCGTCATGTTGGGCCAGATCGTGTGGGACGCCTTTGGCGGTAGAAGTACCATCGGATCCACCATCGGGCCTTGCCCTGATTTGGCTTCAGCAGCTGGATGCCGCCTTGTTAGTGATCTGGCGAAGATTGTGGACGGCTGGATGTCGCATCCGTCTCACTGGCTCGCGCCCCTATTCCTCCACGTGTCCGATGGCGTGGCGGGCGAATGGAGATTCTCCCTTGCTTCGACTTTCGTCCCGGCTCCTTTGGCCGAGGTGGGCACCTGGGTAGCCGAGCTCGGCGCTAGCGGCCAGGACCTGTCTGACTTCGGCTGAGGACTCTGCCCTGGTAGCCGAGGTGAGTCTGGTGCCATGCGGATGGCACGTGAGGTACGTGAGAATGCTTAGTCCCATCTGATGGCCGTGATTAGCGTAATCCTGGA
Source organism: Litsea cubeba (assembly GCA_012931725.1). Taxonomy (NCBI): domain Eukaryota; kingdom Viridiplantae; phylum Streptophyta; class Magnoliopsida; order Laurales; family Lauraceae; genus Litsea; species Litsea cubeba. The sequence goes on from CM022953.1 coordinate 56,285,893, forward strand.
GCTTTGAGAATCTCCCCACACAATTGCCCCCTAACTTGTGACCTCTTAAGCATCCTAACCTTTAGGGGTCAGAAGCTAGAGAACCCGTCTGGAGATGCAGCGATCATTGCTTGACATCACTTCAACTTTTCTGAGGCAATAAATGCTTCGTCATGTCCGTCCTGAGAAGCGAACCGACGGCTACACGTGTAGCTTCTTCACTGATTGCGCTGTCTCATTGATGGAACAAGCGCGGATTGCGAAATCTGTCTCTTCGAATTCTAAAGTGGCACCCAAAGAGGGTTTCCTTTCTATAAATAGGGTCGTCTTCTTTCTTTCTTTTTACTGATTTCCTTTGCCCTTGCCTTCGATTTCTGCTCTGCTCTTCGAGATCTCTCTGGCGAGGACAACCGTAGGACGCGCCCAGACCTGTTCTTGACTCGCCCTCGTGTTTCTTTAAGTAACTTCGCGCCCCTGTCTGGTTTTTTAGGGTTTTTCCACCTTTAGGGTTTCTTTCCGCTATCTTCTTTTTTAGACATGGGCACCCCTAGGTTTCGGTTAGATACAGACGAGGGCATAGCTAGGTTTAGGGCTACTTACAACATCCCGGAGGGAGTTCGCCTCAGGCCGGCGGATCCCATCGACTTTGCCACGCGCGGCTGGTCCTGTGGCTGGTTGCCGTTCCCTCTGATTTCCGTGATTGAGGGCGGGGTCAGATTTCCTCTGCACCCCCTGCTTAGGGTCTGCCTTAGCGTTTGGTCGATTACCCCGTGCCAGCTGATGCCCAATGGCTTCAAAGTCATCATGGGCACGGCAAAACTGAACAAGATCTTGGGGACCAACCTGGGTGTCCATGACATTGAGGACGTCTATGACATCTGCAAGGCTGGGGGAGACAATTATTATCTCCGGGTGAAGCAGCACTGATGGACCGCGCTCCTGCTTGGTTCTACCGAGGTCGGCGGACGTGGGAGTCCGTCGGGTCCGACCCTTTCGTAACCGGGGGCAGGGGCGTGCATCAACATTTCTTTTTTTTGTGGGTGTGCCAGATTTTCTATTTTACTTGGAATTGCAAGTGGTAATCCGAAGATCAACCTTCGTAAGTAAAAAGGAAATCAACTTCTTTCAAGTTTTCCATTGCACATATATTTAAGAAAAGAGACATTTTTCTTGATTTGCCGTGAAAGGCGATTTTTTGGCATTTATAGCCGATTTTGGCGTTTATAGCCGATTTTGGCGTTTATAGCCGATTTACAATCCTTATCAACAATGAAAGACAAGAATTGTGATTTTTGTCTCTTTTGAAAAAATACAAACTACAATGAAAAGCAAGAAAAGGAGGATCTAACTTTTCAGGAGATTGTGGGGGACTCGTTTAGATTGACGGTCGCAAGCCATATGTGGGCTTCGCCATCATCCATGCAGATGAGAACAGAGGATGCTATTGATTCGCTTGGCTTGGCTATAACCTCGGGTTTTTAGAAGACAAAGACCAAAGGAAGGTCCTATATCCAATAAAAAGCCGAGTAGACGGGCTAAAAAGCCATATCTAAGCCATTGGAGGCAGGAGGAGAAGGCAAGGACCTTGGGGGGGGGGGGTACCCCCAAGGGACTTTTGTCACCTTGTTGCGGTGGCCGGTGTAGAACTTCCGCAGAGTTTTCTCTCTTTTTCTTTTCTCTGGATTTCTGACTGCTGTCTGATGTTCGTTCGTTGTTTTTCCGATCTGGATTCCTTTGGAGTGCTCTCCTATTTATAGGCTCTTGGTAGCCATTTAGGAGAGTTTATGGGCTTTTAATGTCATTAAGCCGCATAATGGGAGGAGTTACAAAATTGAATTGTTTATTTTGTAACTCCTTTTTCTTGGCTTCTGATTGGCCGGAGGAGATTGAGGGCATTTAATCGCCTTTAATCGCCATGATGGGAGGAGTTTCATGGGTTAAATGCCATGAATCTCTTGACTTGTAACTCCCGAATGCTTGCTTCTGATTGGGCCGTCCAAAGAAATGGATTAATGACTGTAATAAAGCTAGTCAATTAATCGCATTAAGTGGTCGCCGAGCAGCTGAAGAGTCGCGGGCCGTGCCACGTCTTTTGAGATTCTTCTGTTGATGATCATCGATGGATCTTCATGTAGATCGACATCAGATGACTATGTAATTTCAGGTGTTTGTTGCCAACAGCGGGTCGGTGCCATCTGTCCTGTCGATTTCTCGATCGGTCGGGTGGAAAGCACACTTTTTTTTGGTTGACCGGGTGGCGATCAATACTGTCTTCGATACTCTTGATGATTTACCCGTGTTTTGGACGGATATCAGAGGACTTGGTGTCTCAAAAGCATGAATTTTGGAAAGTACCAGAGGCTGGGCTCCTCGAATCGCGAAAAAACGGCGAAAACCGGGGTTTCCGGGGCTTTCCCGGCGACCCCGGGGTCCATGGTCGCCGGCGACCCTGGCCCAGGGTCGCAGGGGTCTGCGACCCTGGGGGGTTTTCCCCCTTTCGTGTCCCGTTTTGCGTCCGTTTTTGCTTTTTTTCTGATTCTTTTTTCTTCTGTACTTTTCCTTGACATTTTGACCATTTATTGGCCTGATTTCTTTGTAGGAAACCTGATGAGAATCCTTGCATTTTATTTTGCAAAGTTTCCAATTTCCTGAGAAAGCCGAAGACTTTGTCGCGCAGAGTTGCCGATTTTCCGTCAGAAGCTGAAACTGGGCCAAACGATGTCGGAATGACCTGAAATTTGGTGTGAAGCCTCCTGAGCAATAAATAAGACCAACCATAGGCTTTTGTTTGAGTTTTGAAGCCGTTTGGGGTCCTATCACCTGTAGACTTGCTTTTTGTCGCGATGAAGATGTCGCGGTTTGATGTGCGGTCAACCGATGTCCGATTGACTTGAAATTTGACAGGGAACCTATTGGAGTCATTTTAAGATGATCCATAGGTTCTGTCTTGGAAACCATGGTCCCGGAGAGCTTTACCGCCGAGAGGCTTGATTTGGCTGTCGGAGAAGCGAAGTTAGGCCAAATGATCTTGAAATGGCTTGAAACTTCTTGTGTACTCCTCTTTTGGCTGTCTGGATGAATCTTGCAGTTTTTGTTTGATTCTGACAAGATTTGATTTTTGGAAGCAGCATTGCCTATTTATGGCAGGTTGCGACTTCATGTAGCTCTTTGGATCTTGGAAAGGCAAAGTGACATTTTTGGTGTCAACAAATGCCCCCTCGAGGTACAGCGGCGAGTTGCTTAACTTTTGTAGTCGATGTGCCTCGAAGAGATTTTTTTGAAGGAGAGCCTGTGACTTGACCAAGAGTCTTTGAGCAGTCTTTCTTTTTGGTATTTGTAGCCTTTTGAGCTTCCAGGGGAATTTTATGGTAGTGAAAGGGATCACGTACCATCTCGAGGCAAAGTTTTGAAGATGACATCAGGGATGTGGATTTGGGTTTTGACCTTGTGACCTAACAGGCTATATATGGCAGGTTAGGGGGTCGGGTTTGGTTTTGATCGTGTGACCCAACAAGCTGTATGTGGAATGTTGGGGGATCAATTTTGGTTTTGATCTTGTGACCTAACAGGTTATATGTGGCAAGTTAGGGGATCGGGTTTTGGTTTTTGGTTTTGGTCTTGTGACCTAACAGGCTGTATGTGGCAAGTTAGGGGACCAGGATTTGGTTTGATGGAATGTCAATTTCAAGATTTTGGCTCAATTTGGTAGATGAGGCTGGATGGTTTGATTTTTGGAAGCTCATGGGGCTTGGAATTTTCTTTTGTATGGTCCAATCAACTCAAAAGAGGCATGGAACCATTTTTGTATGCTCTTGGTAAGAGGGATTTCTCTTTGACTAAAAGCCCAAAATTTATTTCTTTTTTTTTTTTTTTTAGTGCCTAGGTGGTCAAACCTGGCTCATATGGGCTAACCCATGGGACCTTAAGCTTTTGAAATGGCTTAGATCTCATATGGTGTCATTTTTGTAAAGAATATCCAAAAATATCTCATTTGGATAGAGAATATCCAAGAATATCTTTACTTGGAGAGAATCTCTCATGATCCCTTTATTTTGGGATAGAATATCTCAAGATATCTTTCTTTTGGGAAAGAATCCGTCATAGATTGATTTTTGGGAGAAAATCTCTCAAGATCCCTTTATTTTGGGATATGATATCTCAAGATATCTTTCTTTTGGGAAAGAATCCGTCATAGATTGATTTTTGGGAGAAAATCTCTCAAGATCCCTTTATTTTGGGATAGGATATCTCAAGATATCTTTCTTTTGGGAAAGAATCCGTCATAGATTGATTTTTGGGAGAGAATCTCTCAAGATATCTTTCTTTTGGGAAAGAATCTTTCTAATCTCTTTCTTTTGGTAAGGTTACTAATTAGTAACACTTACCTCTTTCTTCTTTCCTTCTTTGGTTTGCTCTCCTCTATAAAAGCAAGGAGAAGGTTGGATCTCTTGCTTTTATTACTTTCTTTTGCAATAATCTCAAGAGGGCTTCAAGACCAAGAGCTTTTCTTCTTCAAGATCTTCAAGAGTTTTCTTCTTCTTCTCCATCAATGGCTTCAAGTAAGTTCTCCCTTTTTTTCAAGAAAACTCCATTGTAGGAAAAATAAAGTTCTTCTTTCTTTTTTTGTTTCTTTCTTTTCTTCTTTTTTTTTCTTTTTCACGTGTTTGCCTCCTTTTTTTTTCACACGTTTTTTTTTTTTTTTTTTTTTTTCATGTTTTTTTTTTTATTTGTGTGGGCCGTACGGACAGATCCGTACGGATCTGGCCGTACGGCCACATGGCCTGTGGGCCAGCCCGTTTCTTTTTTTTTTTTTTTTTCTTTCTCCCCCCTTTTTTTTTTTGAGAGAGTTTCTTTTCTTTCTTTTTTTTTTGTTTTCTTTCCCCTCTTTTTTTTTTTAGAGAAAGTTTCTTTTCTTTTCTTTTTTTTTTTTGCTCATCATGATAATGCATTTTTTTCGCAAACCAAGATGTTCATGCATGCCTTTAATTTGTAAATTAAATTTGTAGCATGATGTGATAGCATACCTGAAAGTGTTTGCAAATTTGGGAACTTGGAGCTCGCAGTGATGTTGAGCCCTTCCTGATTTTGCGGAGACTTTTAGGTTTCGAAAGTTTGGAGTTTCGGAGCTCGCAGCGATGTTGAGCCCATCTTCAAGCTTTCTATTTCTTTCGGGATAGTTCCTTTTCTTCGGAATTGCCCCGTCATCATGTCAAAATTTCGCCAGATTTTTTTTAGCGAGATTCTGTCATTTTGATGTTTGATCTTTTTCTTTTCCATCCTTTTCAGGTGGTTCCTCCAGAGCGAACAAGGGTAAAGAGCCTGCTACAAGCGTACCTCGTCGATCTTCTAGATCCTCTAATCCGGCCGTTCAGCAGGCTTTCGAGAAGGTCCAGTATGTTGAGAGAAACCTGGAAGAGTGCGACTCCCTCAACAGAGATGAGATGAGGCAGCGACTGATCACTCTCAAGGGAGAGGAATTCTATAAGATCATGGTAAGCAGTCGTCCATGGCTGATGGAAGATCAGAGCGTTTTGCCCAAGCCTACCTTCTTCTTTGGTGATGCAGTCCCTGATGACATGACATACCAGAGGAGATCTTTTCAGTTTTCCTTCACAGCAGATGGCGAGAAGAAGACTGTTACTACCCGGTCGATGTTTGATCGCACCGTCTCGATTCTGACCCTTTCCCACGTGCCCTAAGAGGGAAGATCCTCCAAGTTGGGTGAGAAGGACAAATGTAATCAAGACCGGGGTTTTTGTCGGCGGTTCTCCTGGATATACGGAGAGGTCGCCTGTTGACATGGACTTGTTGATGCCATCAAGCGGCTACCAGGGCTCTGATTATCCGTCGGTCGATTTGAGACCGGTGGGCCTTGGTATTTTCAGTGGTGACGGCAGCAATTGGATCAAGCCTTTCCGACTTCGTGGCCGCTTCAATGCTGACTCCGAGTGGAAGTCGTGGACCGATCGCGTCCTGCTGATTGGTGGCGCCGTTTTGAAGGAAGCCGGGATTTTTGATGCGGTCCGCGCCTTTAGGGAGACCGTGATCTTTTCCGACGAGGCCTTCATGGCAATGCTGGAGTCGTTCCTCCCTCAAACCAATACCTTCGTTGTGACGAATGGTGAGATTGGTTTTTCTTTGAAGGAGCTGAGCGCTATTACCGGATTGCCTATCCTCGGCAAGCTCTATGAGGAGTTTATGCCGATTGACAGCGTCCTCGAGGGGCAGTCTGAGGAGTTCAGGCTTTTATACTTTCAGCTCGTCGCCTTCTATGATTTTTTGAAGGAGAAGGGGGGTTCGAAAGTTAGATCCAGCAGCTGGAAGAGTTTTAGCTCTTCATTCCCTAACTTTTTTGATAGTAGGGAGTCTTCTGATAGCATGACCCAGGAAGCCGGAGCTCAGGATCCAAAGAAGATCTTGGCCATGCAAGAAGAGTTGAGAGATTTCTGTGCAAGTACAAACGCCATATGTCCTGACATTGCACTGCGGAGAGATCTCGCTGTTTACCTCACTTATTGGCTTGGTGAGGCTGTTTTTGCTGGAGGAGATGGAACGCACATCAGGCCGCATTGTATTTTCCCGGCTTGTCAGATGGCGTTTGGAGAGCAGCTTGCTTTGGTGCCTGCTCTTTACTCCTACCTGTGTACCGAACTGCAGGCTGCTGCTTTTCTGGTTCGGCTTGGGCTTCCCATGAATAGGGTATTTTCAGCCCATATCTTTTATTCGTGGTATGTATACCACTGTCCTGGCTTCCATCGGCTGGGTGCTGCACAGGATGATGATCCTCTGATGATTCGACTGGCTAAGGGCAAAGCCGTGTCCGAATCACTTTTGTTTGCCCGCATGAGGATCCGACGGTTCAGGGACGTCGAGATGGGGCAATCTTCAGTGAAGCTTTCTCCGGAGTTGCGGAAGAAGGCTTTTGATTTTGGTGCCTCCCGAGACTCTACCAGGGCGGGGTCGGGAAGGCATTATTCCTTGACAAATGCAGAGAGAGAGTGGCTTTTCAGCATACGTGTCGGCACGATGGTGTACCGCAGACATCTTTTCGTCGATATCCAGCCGTATGTACCTTTTCGCTTTGCTTTGCAGCTTGGCTTTTCTCAAGGCGTTGTTGGAGCGCCGTCAAGTATGGTGAAGCGCTTTGGAGGCTTACAGGACGGGAGAAATGCATGGGTTTTCTATAGTGCTGAAGACACTACAGCCATGATTTCTTATCCTGTGTTGCTGACTTCCCGTACTGCCGGCTTTGCGAAGTGGTTCGCGGAGAGCTTCTCGGCATATCGGGGACTTTCCAGGAAGGAGCTTGATGTGAAGCTGGTATCTGGAAAGGGCCTTGGAAAGTCGGATGGCATCCGGCGAGAGGAAGTTTGGGCCTTCCTTTCTGGAGAGAAGCACAAGATAGGCTTTCTCGGTGACCAGGGCGTCATCGGTTCTGAAGCTGTTCGAGAGATACCTGATGAGGCTTTGGAGCAGCTAGAACAGGAGGAAGCCGAACTTGGCGCTTGGATGCACGCGGCACAGAGGCAAGCTTCCGTGGAGTCTACTGGCAAGAGTAGACCATCCAGTGAGGAGTCAAGTGGGAAACCTGACTCTGACGGCGGGGCAGGTTCCTCTAAGAAACGAGCCCGCAGAAGTAAGAGGAGGAGGAGTCATCATAGTAGTAAGGGGCAGCATGAGGACTCTCCTAACTTGGAAGTTCCTCTTACTATCAATGAGGATGTGCCAGTGGATGCTGACGAGCCTCCGGAGAAGAGAAGCCGAGAAGAAGAGACCGTCGGTGAAGGTATGATTCTTCCTTTTTCTCTTTCCATTTCTTTCATGGGATTTTTTCCATGTTATGATTTGCTTCTTGTTTCTGCTTTTCTTCTCTTTTTTTTTTTTAGCAGAGGAAGACTGTGTGATGCCTGAGGTCCCAACCGATGAGGTGGTGATGGATCCTATCGAGGCACCTGAAGAAGAACCGAGGGACTCTGGAGTAAATCCAGAATCTCCAATTGGTACGACTTCTTTTGCTCCTTTTTTTTTTGTTTGTGACTTGGCTTGCTAACACATTTTTTTTTTTTTTTGTCAGCTGACTTGCCACAGGGTTCTGATGACTTTGAACCATCGATGGACGCAAATGTTGATGATGCTTTCGATGAGTTCATGGAGGAAGAAAGTGTTCCGCCAGTCGTCGAAGAAGGTATTTTGTAGTTATAACTCTGATAATGATTTTCAAACAGGGTCATATTCATACCTTTTTGTGTTTCCTTTGCAGGTTTTGACGTGGCAGAGGAGAGATCCGTCGCTTCCAGAGCAAGAGATGCCAGAGGTTGATCCAGAGGTAGAGATTCCTGGACCAGCTCTGACAATATTGAGGAGATTCCTCGCGCTGAGATTCCTTCCCGAGCAGTAAGCAGCTTCAGCTGGAAAGAGTTCTTTTGTTACTCTTTCAACAGATGATGACATGAGTAGCCGACCAACGGAGTTGGGCGAATCCTCAGCTGGGCCATCTCTTTCTTTTTGCGAAGAAGGTGGTGGTGCGAGTTGTGAGCTCTTGGATTGAGACTACTCTTTTCTGGGGCACTTGGAAGTCGGATTTGGCATGATCAGCATGTGCAGGAGCTTCTCAGTTATGCTGAAGAGGCTGGTCTGGATGTCACAGGTGCCAGGGCGATCGTTGATAGGATCATTGCACTGGGTGACAGTGGTTTGAGGACCGTGAGTTTGGCTGAATGACAGTTCTCAAGGAGATGTTCCTGGACCCTGCTGATAGGCTAAGTCTGACCTGGATGAGGCTACAGAAAGCAGGAAGCTGGCAGTCCGAAAGAGGAACTTAGAAAAGATAGCCATCATCAGGCTGACACATGACCTCAACATCCTTGACAGGGAGGTCGATGAGGCCAGGAAACTCTTGAGCATTTGCAGGCACAAGTCGCTGCCAAGTGGACTGCCATAATAGAAGCTCGCGACAGGGAGAGTGCCCTGATTCACCAGGTTGCAGATGCCGAAGGGTTTCTCAAAGGAAATTGATGAGGATGAACAATGGCAAACTGCACGAGGTAAGCTTCCTTGGTGTGAGAGAAGGGTAAGCCCACTCCAGCATCTCATGGCAAGTTCCTGAAGAAGCGTGCCTTGGAATCCTTGACGGCTGAGGCTAAAAGTTTGCTTGGGGAGCTGAACTCTTGGCTGGAGACTATTTTTGATTGAGCTCCTGTATACAGAAACCATCCTTCTTTCTTTTCCTTTTTTTTTTTGGTACCACTTGTATTTTTTGGTACTTATTTTTTGTAGTGCTTGTGAACACTTTTTTTTTTTTTACCACATGTTTTTTTTGGTACTCTTTTTTTGTAGTGCTTGTGAACACTTTTTTTTGTACCACATGTATTTTTTGTACTCTTTTTTTTGTTTGTGTGCTTGTGAACACTTTCTTTTTTTTTTTTTGTTATCCCTACGCTCACTTGAATCTTTTTGTGATAAAAGTAATTGCTAAATGGGATGCTCTTTTTTTTTGTTATCCCTACGCTCACTTGAATCTTTTGTGATAAAAGTAATTGCTAAATGGGATTTGATCAAAAGGTTGTCATTTTGTGAAAATCTTTTGTCAAGTGATTGTTTTGGCATGAAAGCCAGGTTTTTGTTTGTGGCATGGAAGCCAATTTTGGCATGAGAGCCAGCTTTTCTTGTGGCATTGATAGCCTGTTTTTTTTGTTGTGGCATCTATAGCCAATTTTGGTGGCATTGATAGCCGGTTTTTTTTTGTTGTGGCATCTATAGCCAATTTTGGTGGCATTGATAGCCTGTTTGTTTTGGTGGCATTGATAGCCGTTTTTTTTTTTTGAAATCCAAGTTTTTGTTTGTGTGGCATTGATAGCCGGTTTTGTTTTGGTGGCATTGATAGCCGGTTTGTGGCATTTATAGCCGTTTGTGGCATTTATAGCTTTTTGATGGCATTTATAGCCGGTTTGGTTTTCAAAAAATGCAAGTATCGACTAAAAGTCGCCTCCCTGCTGAATGGTCTTGCAAGTATCGATGGAATGTCGCATCCTGCTCATTCGGTTGCGAGTATCGATGGAATGTCGCATCCTCGCGGATTTGGGTGCAAGTATCGATGGAATGTCGCATCCTTGCTTTTCAAAAATTTTGGTTTTGCGGGTACTGACTTGATGTCGTTTCCCCACGATTTTTGAAATTTGTGGTTTTCTCGAACCTTTGGGTCATGGATATCAACTGAAATGTTGCGTCTCCACAGTTTTTAGGTTTTTTTCGAACCTTTGAAATTTTGGGTTGTGGATATCAACTGAAATGTTGCGTTTCCACGGTTTTGGATTTTGCAAGTATCGACGAAATGTCGCTTCCCTGCGATTTTGGAAGTGTCGAACGTGGTTCGCTTGCTTCCGATTTGTGCGAGTATCGACTAAGCGTCGCTTCCCGCGTTTTTTGAAAAAACCATTTTTTTTGTTTAAAGACACGAGGGTCATAAGTTTTGACCTAAAACCATTTTGGCGGTAAAAGGCAGGGTGGACTAGGGTGGAAATCCCTGAATCCGGATTTTGTTTCAAACCATGAATTTTGGGTTCAAGGGTTGAAAATTTTGGTCAAGTTAGGGAAAGGTTCCTAAACTTGGATATATATTTTTTTTTGAACAATGAAACGATGAAAGTAAGCATTGTTTTAGATTTCTAGAAATTTCAATATTTGACATGAAAATTCTAAAAAAAGGGTGGGTTTAGCGAGCGTGTACCTGGAAACCGGTTTTGGCCATACAGGCATTGCTCTTACCCAGTTGGGTAAGTCTTCAAGGGTAGTACCGCTTTAAGAACTTGCCATTGATGGGCAGCATACATCTGTCACCTTCCATGTTTAGGAGTGCGTATGCGCCATTGGAGAAAACTTTGTCGATGACGTAGGGTCCCTCCCATTTTGGCTCAAATTTGCCTTTGGACTTGTGAGCGAAGACCATTGGTCTTTTTACCGCAAGAACCAAGTCATTCTTTTTGTAGGCGCGTTGCCTGACCTTTTTATCGAAAGATCCTGCCATACGTGCTTGGTAAAGTTCAATGCTTTGTTGAGCTTCGAGCCGTCTCTCATCGAGATTGTCCAGCTCATGGAGCCGCAATTTGACATTGCTTTCTTGAGTCATGTCATTTTGCAAGGATACCCTCAAGGAAGGAATTTGTACTTCCAAGGGACGACAGCTTCGCATCCATAGACCAAGGAGAATGGTGTGCTATGGGTTGGTCCTCGAACGGTTGGTTCGATAGGCCCACAAAGCTTCAGACATTTTGTCGGCTCCAGTCTCTTTTGTGACTAGAGACCATTTTTTTGAGGATTTTGCAGAGTGTCTTGTTGAAAGCTTCTGCTAACCCGTTTGCTGCCGGATTGTATGGAGTTTGAAGGACAGCTTTTGGATTTTGTATTTGTCGCAGAACCTGTAGAATCGATGATCCCGGAACTGTGGTCCGTTATCATGGACGAATCTTTTGGGTATGCCGAAACGACAAATGATGTTGGTGCGCAGGAAGTGAAGGACTGATGAGGTCTTCATTTCGTTAAAACGCAAATGCTTCTGACCACTTGGAGAAATAATCCGTAGCGGCGAAGATGAAGCGATGACATTTTGCTTGACAGGGGGAGAAATAGGACCTATGGATGTACATACCCAGCTTCGAAAGCCATCGAGAATCGCCTGTGTTAGGATGTAGCACATCTGGAGGCCTGTGAATGTAATCTCCATGAACTTGGCATTGTTGGCAGCGCTTAGCAAATTGCATTGCGTCAGCTACCATGGTAGGCCAGTAATATCCTAACCTTTTTATCTGATCATAGAGCTTAGGTCCAGCCTGATGAGCTCCACAAAGACCAGCATGAACTTCTTTGAGTGTTTCTTCAGCCTCTTGTTGTGACAAGCAGCGTAGAAGTACTCCGTTGAAGGATTTCCTGTAAAGGATTTTTGAAGGAAATATCCAAATGGAAGCTTGGGGTTCGCCTTTGGATGCTTACCCGTTCTTTTGGATCTTCAGGTAGGATTCCGAACATAATGTAATCAATGAACGGATCCCTCCAGTCGCCAATTGAAGTTTGAAGGATTGAAATCCGACTTCCGACACTTGGTGGCATTCAGCAACTGCTTGGTGTGTGTTAAGAGGAGGAAGGATTCTCCTTTCGCACACTGTGATTGCATGTTTTCCCCTTCCTGGATTGCCATGGATGCGGCAAGTCCGGCTAGGGCATCTGCACGTATGTTTTCACCTCTACGAATGTGGGTGATGTGACAGATGTCAAACTTTTGCAGAAGTGATTGTGCCTTGTTGTAGTAGGGCAGCAAATCTGGCTTCCTGACTTCAAATTTCTGATTCATCTGGTTGACGATCAGTTTGAGAGTCTCCAAAGACTTCCAGCATGGTGATACCGGATTCGATGGCGAGTTCCAATCCTAAGATCAGAGCTTGATATTCAGCTGCATTGTTTGTGCATGGTTCCAGTAGCGAGAAAGCGTGTGGAATCATGTATTTGTCGGGGCTAACAAAGAGGATGCCAACTCCCGAGATCAGCTGTCTTTTTTCATTTGTCCTGGTTGCACCGTCAAAGTACATGTCCCAGGAGGCACTTTGTGAGAAAGTCTCCACATTGTAGACTGGTTCGTCTGGGAGATCATCTCTGAGTGGAGAATCTTTAGGCAATGGATGCTCTGCGAGGAAGTCCGCTAGAGCTTGCCCTTTGATTGCTTTTTGTGGTACATACCTAATATCAAATTGTGACAGAAGGATGGACCATTTTGCCAGTCGAGCATTGAGAGAACCTGCCTTTGTGACAAGGACCTTCAAGAGGTTGACCCTCGAGACCAGGTAGACTGTGTTGGAAAGCAAGTAGTGACGCAGCTTTTGTACGGCGAACATCACTGCAAGACATTCTTTTTCGACTATGCGGCTGAGGTAATATAGAGCAGCTTCTTTTCTTTGATCATTTTCTTGCGCAAGCAGAGCTCCCAGAGAGTGATCAAGGGCTCTTGTGTACAAGATGAATGGTTTTCCAGTGGTAGGAGCAGCTAACACTGGAGGTTTTGTCAGGTATGACTTGATGTCTTGGAAAGCAGCTTCACAGTCAGCATCCCAGACAAAGTTTACACCTTTTTTCATCAACCGGGAGAATGGACGGCATTTCCCCGAAAGATTGGAGATGAACCGTCTGATGTAGGCAATCTCCCTTGAAGCCCTTTGAGTTCTCTCAAGGTTCTTGGAGAGGGCATTTCTAGAATGGCTTTGACTTTTATGGGGTCAAGCTCTATTCCAGCTTTCCGAACTAAGAATCCGAGGAACTTACCCGACGAGACGCCGAAGAAGCATTTCAATGGATTCATTCGCAGTTTGTGTTTGCGAAGCCGGAGGAAGACTTCTCGAAGGTTTTCGAGATGATCTTCTTTTCTTTTGCTTTTGACGGCGAGGTCATCAACGTAACATTCAAACCGTCTTGTGCTGCATATCTTGGAATATTTTCATCATAGCCCTCTGATATGTGGCACCAGCATTCTTCAAACCAAATGGCATGACAGTGTAGCAATACACGCCAAAATGGGGTTCGAAAGGATGTATGTTTTTCATCCTCAGGATGCATCTTTATCTGATTGTAGCCAGAGAAACCATCCATGAATGTCATTCGCTCGAATCCACAGGTATTATCAATCATTACCTCTGGTATGGGGAGCGGAAATTCATCTTTTGGGCATGCGCCATTCAGGTCTCTATAGTCAATACAGACCCTGATCTGCCCATTTTTCTTTGTCACTGGGACAATGTTGGCCAACCATTCAGGATGTTGTTCCTCACGGATGAAGCCGACGCTTTTGAGTTTTTGACTTCTTGTTCAATTTTATCCATCACATCTGGACGGAATCTTCTTTGGCCTTGCTTGACAGGCTTGATGTCTTCTTGAAGATTGAGTTTGTGAACTGCTATTTTGGGGTCTAAGCCTGGCATTTCAGCAGTAAGACCATGCAAAGCAATCAACGAACTCACGAAGAAAGGCGATATACTCGGGTAACTCATCATCCTTTATATTCTTGCTTATGAATACAGGACGTGGGTTATCTGGTGTTCCCAAGTCTATCTTTTGAACAGGATCTTCTGTTGGAAGGTTCGAAGGTGGTTCCTCCACAATATTTTCGGAGGCTTCCAGCTCAACGAAACCTTCTGGGGGTTTCAAGGGCATTTCCAGACCAAGGTTTTGTTCCTTTCCACGGGTCTTCTTGATCGGTAATTTTCCCAAGGCTTGCTATGAGATGATCCCAATCGCCTGTTGAAACCGAGTCGAAGTAGGCTACTTCTTTTGGAGATGAGGGTTCTTCTGGGTCAGAAGTCCACACGTCTGTGCCATCGGACAACTCCTCTTCATTTTCGAGAGAAATCGTGCCAATTGGATGAGCTTCCTGGATCTTTGTCAGGTGACTCATCAAAGAGATATCCAGGGAGATCGATGTCTTCATGGACTTGAGATGTTGAGGCTTGGTCAGTATATTGACTTTTAAGCCTTTGTGTCAACTGTCTCAAGGGAGTGTCAGGATCATACCCTAACCCGTGTGAAGACTTTTCTACATAGCCGTAGAGTCTCCAATCTTCCAGCTGGCTTTTGGTCAAGACGGGCCCCAATGGCGTGAGAATACCGCGTCCTTCTCCCAAACCGACTGGGTTTTGAGCGTCATAGCCCATTTTCTTCATAATAGCTTGTGCCACAGAACTGTATAACGGATAGTTGAGGCGTACCTTTATTTTGGAAAAGGTTCAAGCATGGAGTTTGATGAAGAAGCATCCGATCTATGGAAGAAGATCGGCTTTTTCCTTTGCTTGAAGTTGCTGGAACAACGAAGGAAGCTGACGTAGGATCTTCTATGTCAGAAGTTGTCTCCATTGGAGTAAGAGCAGGCTGAACTTGCTGAGTGTCAGCTTGGCTTGACGATGTGTCGTCTTCTGGCTCTGAATCCGAGTCTTGTCTTGCATGATAGACACGAAAGAGACAACAAATTTGCCCCCAGGCTTTTGTTTTGCCTCTTCACTTAGTTGTGATGACCAAAGGCTTTGAAGATTTGAGGGAGATGATGAAGGGAGTTTGCATGCTCTCTTCAGATTTACCCGGAATGGTTTGTTTTCTTCCGGTGATTGTTGAGGAGCTTTGCCTTTATCTTTCTGGAGATTTTCGGCAAAGGATGCTGTATGCTTCTCCTCTTCTTCTTTTTCACCTTCATACATCTGTGAGTCTGCGAAGTGGATTTCTTTACCTTTGAAGGGTTTTCTGTCCGCAAAGACTCGATGTATCATGCCGTCGTCGCCAACAAACTTGATGCATTGATGTAGAGTTGAAGGGACAACACCATTCTCATGGATCCAAGGGCGTCCGAGAAGGATGTTGTAGCATGAAGGGGTCTTTATTGCATACACTGTGACCTCAGAGATAAGATCACCGATCTGCAATTTGAACCTGATTTTGCCGATAGGCCTTTGAGTACTCCCATCGTATCCAAAGATAGATACAGATGTGTGGCTCAGTTTGCTGGGTGGGATGCCCAACTCTTCAAGAGCCGATGTGGAGATAAGGTTGAGTGCAGAACCTGGGTCGATCTGAACTCTATGCATAGGCATTTCCTTGATATACCCTGTGAAGTACAGGGGTCGGTTATGCCTGGTTTCGCCAAGTAGGAGGTCATCCTTTGTGAAGGCGATGGTTGCACTGCTGCTTTTTTAACCGAGAGGCATTCAATGCATGATCCCTCAGTTTTCCTTCTTTTCTCCCTTTGAGGAGGCTTCTGAGTTTTTGACCCGGTAATCCATTTCAATTTGGAGGACTTGCGGGGCATGTTTGTCGACATCCTCATTCAGTTTTTGTAATTCGAGATGAGATTATCACGAGTGTGCGGAGACATTCGCAACAAATCTAGGATGTGCAGACGTGCAGGTATGTGCTTGAAGTGTTCAATCAAGTCATACTTGAAAGCCTCCTTAGGGCCTGCATGTTCATCATTGTTTGCCACTAGGGGCGCTTACAACATCTTTTCCCGAAGGATTTTACATATGTAAAGGAAGATTGGTTGTAATTTTTGTGATAGTCCCGCCAGAGCGGGTGCCTCTACCAACTTCGAGAGCTTCTTGAGAAGGGTCTTCGTTTGGAAGATTGTCTTCAGGATCAAAGGCTGTCGTTTTTCATTTGCTGAGGATGCATCAGCAGCAGAGTTACCATCCTCAGTGATTGTGTTGCATGGAGCATTTTCCGGGAACAAGTCCTGAACAGCATCCAGCAATCTTTCTTCTTCTTCGTTGACTAATTCATCGTCCCAAGCATCAATGGCTGGGAATTCTTCAGTCAGGAAGGGTGTGAACTTTGAAGTCACAGTCTCAGGAGAAAAACCTGAGAGGGTGTCATCTCAGTGAAAGTCACGTGAGACGAGGTGGCTCCAAGAAGATACATTGCTAGGCGTCGCCGGAGTGTAAGTGCTCTCATCAGACGATGCTTCGGAAGAGCTATAATCCCGAATTATCACATTACAGGAAGCTCTGACGGGAGACGTTGCCTGATCGGAGTCAGACTCATCCTCGGATGTGAGAGGATCGTCTATCCAGCAATTTTCTCCATTTTCAGGAGTTAAGGGAGGATGTACCGGTGGTCTTCAGGGACTTCAGGCTCTGGATTGCGAGGAGGCTCGTTGACGCGTTCTTGCTCTTGTTCTAGAGCGAGTCGCTGCAAGATCCTTGCATATTCTTCAAGATCAGGCATGGGAGCCGGATCTTCTTCTTCATCATCTCTTTGTGGCTCAACATTGTTGATTTCCACTGGAGTAATGAGAGGTGCTGGGTCAGCAGCATTTTCTTGTACAGCCTCTTGGTCTTCTTCATCATCAGACCAGGATCCTTGTGGCTGTAGGGGGTTATACCAGATTACTGGCATAAGATGAGACTCAGGAACCCATTCTTCATCGGAGAGATATTCTCCTGTTTCAAGGGATTCCTCCCACTCATCTGTGTAGTTGGGTTCGAATCCATCATCGGTGTCGCTGGACGTATCCATCAATGGAGAATCCAACTACCGAATTGCAAGAGTATGATGTCTCCTGCATGGCTTCTTGAATTGAGGTGGCATGAAATCACTGAGAGTGAATTTCCTTACCCCCTTTGAAGTCTCTGGAAGGGATGTTTTTGTTACCTCCAGTGAAGCGGTAGAGGAAGCCTCTGCCTTTTCTTTGACCTCTAGTTTTGGCTGGGTCTTCTCTTGCCGTTTGAGCTTGAGGAGATGTTCCTAGCCTGCCTTCGCTGTTGAGCTGTAGGCTTTATTTTCACGACCTCCCCAATTTTCATCTTCCAGGAGATCGGGATGTACCCATATCGGTTGTCCGTCTGGTGTCGGGTAAGGAACCAGTTCTTCGGACGCTTCGATTGAGTTTATCACCTTGAAGGAAGTAGTGATCTTCTTCTTCGGTGATCTTGATGTTTGTCCACATGTCACCATGTTGACGGAGGCAGACCCATAGTTTTTGTCAAAGGTGATGACTCCGTTTTTCCACATCTCATTTATTTTCTCTCTCACAACGAAGCATTGATTGAGAGGATGCGAGATCATCTGGTGGTATGGACAGTACCGAGGATCGTTGGTTTTGCCAACATCACCCGGTCTTTGGTTCAGGCAAGGTGAGCTTGCCGTTTGCCACAAGAGCCCCGAAGATTTCATCAACATCTTCATCAACGGGTATTTCTTCTCTACTCGTTCTTTGAAGGCTGAGAGTTCAGGTCTCTTACCAGCAGCTTTGTTTTCAGCTTTCTTTGGTGGTTGAGGAGCTGGCTTGGTCTGCACATTGAGGACTTTTCTTCTTGGTTTTGAGTGTTGCAATGGCGGTTGGCTTTTTTCTT